>VVHJ01064628.1:20143-30718 GCA_015107715.1 Tylochromis polylepis
CCCTGTCCAGGGTGTACCCTGCCTCTCACCCAGACAGCTGGCATAGCCCCCCCCCCGTCCCGTCCCGTGACCCTGAAAAGTAAGTGGTAGAGAATGGATGGATGGTAAATAGCAAGTTGTTTCTGCTTAAACACAGCAATAATGTCCAAATGTCTTTTGTAACCAATAGGGATGGGAATCAATTTAGCAGAGAACTGAGTCACAGTAGTTCAGTTCTGTTGAATAGTTAGTCTGCTTGCCTATGATTCTGCTTATCAGTTTCACTTGCACTTGCTCAACAATCAGCTGATTTCAGTTGGCGTGTCGGCGGAGGAAAAAAGCGGTGCAGTCTGCAGCATGGATATGGACATTACCTTTACTACATAAAAGGACGAGAACGCGACGGTAAAGTGCGAGCTGCATCCAGGACATCTGCACAGACGGCAAGCTAACGCTAAGCTAGCCATAAACCCAAAGTCATGTTAAAGTGGGTGAATGCTGACCCTAACCCAGCAGCCAGACCCTGAACTTCAACAGGTAACAAAGGTGGACTGCAGCCTCTGTTTCTACCTGTTCATGTTTCCAAGGTAGAATCACCATGGCGATAAAGTGTCTTTGTTCTGGTTTTCATCTCTGCTTTGTGTTTTCAGCTTTGTGTTCGTTCATACCTAAATACTAAGAGAGCTCTCTGTCCTCATGAGGATAGGAGTTTGTGTGGGACTGTAGCCTTAGGTTTATATTGTTAACTGGTAAATATGAGGCAATGAGTTTCAGGTCATTTTATGGCGAAATGCAACATTAATATAACAAGTAGCATAATGAATTATTTTCTCCTGGTAGTAATTAAGTCACACACTGCATTACATTTAAGAAAGGTGTTATGTAATGTGTGTAATACATGACTTTTTTGAGTAACGACCCCAGCACTGATCACAACAAAGAGGGGAAACACCTCCAACAAACACAGCCATTTGACCACATGGCATGCAATTAATTTGCACAAATGTAATATCATTAATATGCTGCTTAGTGATGGTGCTGACTCTTAAAGTGAAGCCAATGAGAATCGATAAGTAATAAGTAATAGTACCTCCTTAATAATAATAATGATAATAATAAGGCAGTATTGGTTGCCATAGAAAAAAGCCACTTTCTATTAAAATGGCTCAGGAGAGCAGGGAGAATACTAACAGGAACTACAAAGAGAGCTCATATTTCTCCCATATTAGCTTCTCTTTACTGACTTGCTGAGTCTAGGTCTTGATGCATGCTCAGTCATCCAGGTAAGTAAATCACATCAAATCACTTGGGTCGAGACTGAAGAAGTCACTTGGATGAGTGATGAAACGTTTCTCCCACTGAAAACGCTACGTCCAGATGAACAGAATCAACTGTTTGGGACATCCTTACCTGGATGATTGATGCATTAAGACCTTATATGGTACAGACCTTTGTTTGTCCTGTGTGCTTTCTGCTGTTAGTTGTTCTTTGACTCTCTGTGCTTATCTCGCTGCTCTCTCCTTTGATGCTGCAACCTTTCAAATGTCACATGCCTGCCCCTCACTGAGCCCTGTTTTGACAGAGATCTCCTGTTAAAAGGTGCTCTTTCTCCCCAATACGGCAAAGTTCTTACTTAAAGGGAATTGCCCAGTCATTAGCTTCTTATCTGTAGTGCTGGTAAATGGTAAAAGGGCTGGTTCTGAGCACTCAAAACGCTTTATACAACATGCCTCTTTCACCCATTCATAAAAGTTTTTCTATGGTTAGGGATTTACTTTCCAACATCCACTCTCTGGATGGATTGGAGAGCAACTTGGGGTTAGGATCTTGCTCAGAGATATTTGGTATGCTGACTGTAGCAGCCAGGGATTGAATCACCAGTTTTCTAATTAATAGATGACCTGTTCTACCACCTAAGCTACAACCACCCCACATCCATGTCATCCACTTGGAAAAGCCAGAGAATCAGATTCTTGTGTTGTGATATTATGATTTTTGTGTTCCTTTCCTTTCCTATATTTATAAAGACCCAACAGATATAAAAATACATCCTTTAATAACCTTTAATCTTCTTTTTTTGTGTGAATTCACCGTAACCTTTAATGCAGAACAATATAAACAGGTTTTGGAGCAACATATACCAACGGTTGATGTGTTTTTCACAACAGGCCATTCTTATTTTGGCAAGATGGTACCAGAATACATTCTGCATATATTCCAACAGTATGGCTCAGCAGTTAGAGTCGAGGTGCAAAACTGTCTCACGGGTAATCCTACTTTATTATTCATGAAAGCAAATTAGTACATTTTGATGAAATTACCTGTTCATCATGTCAGTTAATATGGACAGGTTAGGGCTGTGATTTGTGATCGAGCATGTATGTTAGCTTCTGTCTGGGTAAAGACTAAATGAATGCTCGGAAATTTGCTATTTGTGAGTATTCATACTTTGATTGAACAATATGAAAGCATACATCCATGCTGCATTGGCTCAGGCTGGTGGAGGTAGGTCATGACACTTTAACACGACAGGCTCTTGTAGAATGTACGAGATTCAGGCTGTAGATTTTTGATATTTCACAATATCTTGTGACGTACTTGCGCTTCATGTTGCAGTTTAAAAATGATCCATCTTTACCTGTCATTGTTACAGGAAGCAATACCTGTAGAGCAGGTATTGCTTCAAGTAACCTTACGTTTGCCTTTACCCTCTACCTGATGACGGCTCGATAGACTGAAAATTTGTAAACAAATAAATATGGTGAGCAAAGCTGTCTGCAGGAGTTTTATTCATTTGAAACTGGTTAGGAGAGCACATATTAACCAATAACATTAATTATTAATGTTAATTTATGTGACTTCTGTAATTCGTATTGCTATTAGGAATTACAACATGTTTAGATATTTTACCACTTGACACTGAACGGGTTCTTTTCTAAAACAAAGCCTGCTAACCTGGTTCTAAATTCTTTCTTGTGTATTTCTAAAAATTGACAGTATGTATTTTTTATCCATCTGCACAGTAAAGAAAAAAGGTTTCTTTTCTGTTAGAGTAATAAAGTTTATGACCTATAAACTGTTACTGCTTAACTACATTAACAGTTCATCAGGCCAAGCTTATCAGTACCTCTAGGAATGGTGGTGAGAACTACAAAAATTGAAACACCACCATTACGACATTAATACTCCTCCTGGGCACCATCTGTTCCTCTTTACATGTTCAGGTTACCGCAGGCAACTAATAATATGTCATCAGCCATCAGTTTCTCTGTGCCAGGTCTGGAAAAAGCAGTGCCTGAGGCTGTGTGTTTGTAATTGCATTATGGATAGACCTGTGGCTGTGATCTACAACATGATGCACTGGATTCAAATCCATTTCAGGTAAACATAAGAGTAGTTTTCTATATACTCATGTAAAATGTGACTACATTTTTTTATTTACCCATGAAAACACCGGACCTACTTTCAAGGCTGAGTCGGACCCAAATGTAGGACTTGGAAACAAGGGTGAAGTGAAAAGCAGCTTTATCGGTGAACTAAATACAAAATAATGCAGGTCAAAAATGATAATAGTAAAGAGAGAGGAAAAACTGCAAGGGAGTACACGGCCATGAGGGAGAACATAACAAAAGTCAATGGCAAACTTACTTAACGAGAAGGCATGGGCAATAAAGGGAAGGTATAATAACAGAAACAAGCGCTAGAATATAAGCAAAGTCAAAGTCCCCTCTTCTTCCAGCAACAGTCCATAAACATCTGGGTACTGAGGAGAGCAGCTGCTGGACTTCTGCGGGAGTGACATTATTCTCTTCTTGAACGACAGTCAAGCTGCCCGGCTGTCTTTTTCATATTTTTCGTTTCCTGATGATCCAAATGTTTTTCGGAGCCCCCAGACTCTTCCACAACAAATCCACGCTGTTCTAATAGATTCAGACTGCAATATGCGGTTTAGCACCGTCTTGCTGAAATATGCGAGGTCTTTCCTGAAAAAAGATGGCGTGGCCACGTTTTCTTAAAATAACTTCAAATTTGGATTAATCTGACCACAGAATCATTTTCCAGTTCAGTCCAAGCTTTGGTCCAAAGAGGGTGGCGCTGTTTCTGGATCGTGTTTACATATAGCTTCTTCCCTGCATGATGGAGCTTTAATCTGCAGCTGTGGATGGCACAGTAAGTTGTGTTCTCAGGCAGTGATTTCAATAAGGAGAGGTCAGAATGAACTGAACATGATTTAATGATCTATAGAATTCAGTTAAGGTATTTGGCGATCAGACTCCGATTGCCCGTCACAGCAGAAGAAAATCCCAGCGGTGATAATGATTAGGGCAGGACCCTCTGGAGTCCAGACGCTGATGGTGGAGATGAAGGTGGAGGCTTGAATATAGCCTGAGCAAAAAGGGAGCGGCGGTGATAGGGAGGAGGTGGGTTACAAGGGAGAATGACAGATGAGCGGTGAGATTTAAAGTACATGAAGTGGAGGCTGATTGGCCTGAAGAAGGCCTGCAGAAAGATTATTGGACTAGACCAGTGATGTCACAATGAGCTTCACAGTGTTGGAAAGTGGAAGCGATGTAAAGAGTAGATGAGCCACCTGGACAACAGATAGATGTGTGACTACAGAGCTTAGTTCTTAAACTTTTCTGGAAGAGCTGCTTTGCCCATGTGCTGATTTCCTTGACAGAATCATGTCTGTTTTCAACGCGGTGCTAGCTGAGGACTCAAAGATCACGGTCATCCAGTACTGAGTGTCAGCACGATCCCTTGCTCACAAAGATTTCTCCGGATTGTCAGAATCTTTTGATATTATATACTCTGGATGATGATATTTAAAGTCTTCACAATTTAATACTGATGAACGTTATCCTGAAAGGATTTGGTGAAACTCTTTACTTCAGAGAAACTCTGCCTCTGTAAAAATGCTCATCATGTCACTGACCTGTTGCCAATTAACCTAATTAACAGCCTACGTAGTTTTTGTTGCCCCCCCCTTCCAGCTTTTTTTGAGATATGTTGCCCTCGAAAAATAAGACGCTGATGAGATTTTCATGAAATTCGAAACGTCTCAGTTTAAAGATTCAATATGTTTTCTGCTGAGGACAAAATATTGGTTTATTACTTCAGACATTGTCCCAACTTTCTTGGAACTGGTATTGTAGAATAATACCTTAAGTCAAGCTGGCTATCATGTTTCTGATATGTTGAATGAAGCGTTGGAGCACAACAGATTTGAAGAGTGATATTATTTTTTTCTAAATGCTTCATTTATGCTACTTTTAAAGTTTCAAAATCACGGATGCTAAACACAGTGAATCACATGTTTATCAGCTTCTGCTTCTGGCTGTGGTCATCTTAGGCCATTATAAAATGACAGTTCAGCTTCTCAGTTATTAACAAAACCAAAGGTTTTTATCAGTGTCATATAGAATTTTATCCTTCACTTTGAGTTTCCTTTCAGGAGAAGAAAACTGAAAAAAGCAGTTGTTTTATACTCAGTTTGAAATGCAAATTAAGTTACAATGTAAGATGTTTTCAACATCAGAAGTGGATGAAATTCAAAAAATGCTGAAATTTGTATTTTAAATAAGTGGGAAATGAACTAGAAAGCGTCAGTGAAAAAAGGACATGTTTAGGCAAACTGGGAAAACTGAAAGCGGTGGATCAGTTGTAAGTGCGAGACATGGAAAGGTCACACAAAACTATTTTGGAGCTGCTGTTACATCACATAGTTATGCCCATTAGGCTCATTTTCAGCTCACAGTGCAGGTAATACAAAACTATGTACTTCTCCCAGCTTATGCAAACAAAAAAACACAAACTACTTGTTATAGATAATTTTGTACCAGGAACATCACATCATAAAGATTATAACAATCATTTCTTGTGATTGGTTAATTTCCAGTGTTAGTCCTTCGGAGACATGCACTCCAATCCTGAATCTGTATGAAGCCTTTGTGTTTGGACAGAGCTCCTCCAGGGCTCCTGTGTATTTGTAAGACTCATGATCCACTTTGACTCTATGACCACAAAGGTCTTGATGATCTGGCTGCAAGGTAAATAAATATATATAGGTCAGTTAAACAGAGTCTTTAAAATACAGAAATAAATATTTACGTTCCACCTTCCTTTCTTTTCCTTGTCCCGTTCACCTGTCTGACAAGCAGATCCAACAACATCAGTTCTTGTCTTTTTGGAAATGGCATTACAATTTGCCTCTGCCCATTTTCAATGTGTTCTAGTTTTAAAGCTTACAGGCAAAACAGGGCATTTGAAATACAGTGTGGGCACTCAGTAAGTGCTCCATGTGCTGCCCCATTCCTGAGTTCATTTGTAACGAGCATCAGTGCCCCAGCAAAAAGGAAAATCCAGAAGTTTTGAAACATTGCTGGCTGCAAGCGCTGCGCCGTGGAATGGCTTGCAGAGCATATACAGGGCCAGTAGTGTGTGTCGAGCCCAGTGTAATTAAAGGGTGCTACAGTGCTGGCAGTACTGAGGTGAAGTTTGTCCCACTGACTCAAGGGATATTTCAGGAGGTGTGTTTAAGTGACAGAGTTCTGAGGAATGTTCCAGCGAGACTCTGAATCTTCCTTATTAGAAGGGGCGCTGGGGTTACTGTTTTTCAATTGCAACCCTTGTTTGTGCAGCTATGTGTTTGTTGGTTTATTTATTTTTAATCACTGGGACACCAGAGGGGAAAAAAAAAACCTTTTATACAACCCAGCAAAATCATTCTTTACATTCGACTTTTTCCTCCTTCCCTCACTTCATTAATTTTGATCATTAAATATTTAGTTTAAAATAAATAGAAAAGGCTCTGTGGTCTATAGAGCAGTGATGCATCTCTTTACTAATATGGACTTCTTAAATTCTTCAAATCTTTAAATTCCAGTAATTAATAAGCAAATCAAGGTGCATTATATGAATTCTATTATTTTTATTATTATTATTGTTAATAATAATAATATTACTATAATAATTTGAAAAGTGGTGAATTTTTAATTCATTCTTCATCATTCGCCAGAATACAAAGGAGCGTGGTCAGATGATTGTTACTGAGAGAAGCTACATCTATATTTGTTAAACTTAGTCACTGAGAATGTTTTCTTACATATGAAGGTATATCCAAAGAGGACCAACGTCTCCTGAGCATGTCTCAGTTCACTTCAACTTATACAGTGCTAAATCACAGCAGCCTTAAGAAGTTTTATATTTGAAGTTAAAGACCCTGCAATAATATGTCTCCATACCGTATGTGTGTAAAGCTTTCTTCTTTTTGAGAAAAGTAAAAATCCAGCGATGATCCTGACTTGCAGTGCTCTGGCAGCAGCGAATCAAAATGTAAAAAACATCAGCAGCGTGGTTCGTTTCTAGCACTGACATATACGACACCTCCTGGTGGATAATACAATGCAAAATACTAATTATTTTATCTGGTATCTGCATCAAAACTCCAAAAATTTTCCCCATCAGATTTGGACAACCATCGGTAGGAACACCTGCCCGTTTGTCCCATTTCAGCCCCAGTCTATCAAAGCATGCGCGTACCTGTGTCACGGACATCACAGCTTTGTCCAAAGAGCAAAAGGGAGAAAGTCAAAATTGTCCACTTTGCGTTTAAACTAAAATGTCTTCTATTCACACGCCTCTTTTTTCTCAAGGCATATTAGTGTGTCAGTCCACCAAGCACTTTATGATAAAATCCCACTTCCTGTTTTTGGTTTTTTTGAGATTTTGTAGAAAATCTCCAAGCTCGTCTTGACTGCTCCATCCCTGGATCCCCCTGTTGCTTTTGCAGCTTTGCTAGCAAAGGTCCGACGTCTGTAGCTGCTCTGCGTCAGGCAGCTTCTTGTGTTTAGTCCGGTAATGGTGATTCCAACTGTAATCCTCAAACACAGCAGTCTGCTCACCGCAAACAAAGCACATGGCTTTACCTCTGTCCTCAGTACACAAATACTTAGAAGTCCGTGTCTTGTTAAAAACTCCGCATCAGTTTTGGGTTTTTTTTTGTATTTTTTGTATGAGCTGACATCTTTCAGGGGCTAGCAAACTCACTTCTCTCGTAAATGGTGGTTCCAACCAGTGAAGCTGCATTCACTTTCATTGAAAAAGTAAAAGCTACCTTCATACTGAAATTAGCAAAGTTTAATTGTATTTTGCCATAAAATAATAAAAACAGTAAGCCTCTTCTTCTCCTCTGATCAGGAATGCTTTGGGGGCATAGGCTGTACATAAAAGATGGATGTAGTTGTTCATCGTGTCTTACTGACCACTCAGTTGTCAGCTTTGTAGAGCACAATTTATGAACATCATATTCATGGAAATGTAAAATCACTTGTTAACACAGAAGCTTCTAGCTGTGAGGTAAAGGTGCAGTACTACTGTGCTGCTTATAAAAACTGAAACAATGTAGGATTCATAAAAAATCTGCATTCTCGTGGTCTGCAGAATGCAACTGTTTTGGTTGTGAAAAGAGGAAGTGCATGACGAGGATCCCTGGCTCCTCCAAGACACGATGCTGAAGTTGCATCCAGCGCTGTTTTTGTTTCGGGGTTTTTGGACTAAGGCCCTAGTATGAATGCGTGTGAGACTGGACGAATTAGACTTTTACTAGAAAGTGCTTTGAGTGCTCAGCCAGAATAGAAAAGCACTATATAAACACCGGTGCATTTACCAGGTTCAATTTTATAGAAGTCTGCTACTCCTCACTTGGATTCTACAGTAAATTGCTGATTTGCTATTTTAGGTCTCTATAAACAGAAAGAAGCTTTTGTTTAGAGTAAAAAGATGATAAAGCAGGGTATACTTCAGGGTGTGACCGTCTTCTGCCTAATTAGTTGGAATTGTATGAGTGTAAATAATGTCCCCATAGTCTTGTACAGATCCACTCAATACTTGGCATGCTGGGCTTTCAAAACGCCAAGCATTGTTAAATCTTAAGTTCAGCATTCTGGCCACAGTCAGAACTTGAAACACCAAATGATGTTGATCAAATGATGATGAGTGGCACTATGCACGGTGGATACAGTTATATACAGTAAAAGCAGGTGAGATGCGTCCCTAAGTGCAGGAGACTTGGAGTGTTGTTCCTGAGAAAGACACAATGTAATGAACCTTAAATGTCTCCCACTGCATCTAGCATCTTAACGCTTTGAGTGTGCAGTAAGAGTAGAAAAGCACTATATAAATACCTGTTCATTCACCATCAGAGACAGTAAATGTAAATGTGTAATTGATGTGTTGGGTGTTTTCCTGGTTGTTCTACAGCCCAAGCCCTTGGCAATGAGCTTGAGGTGGTAAACCAACAAATTGGATTAAATATATAAATTTCCTCTATGTAGTGTATTAACTCTATCTTAGAAAGAGGAGCTTGTACATCTGAAGACAACTTGAAGTTCTGGTCATTTGTGTTGATTATCAGTCAGCTGTGTAGTTCAGTATCTGATCAAAATACCTCCTGGGCAACCTTCCTCTGTAGGATGTGTTCTCAAGCATGCTCAGCTGGTACCATGGTGGCCCCTGTCCACCTTTACATCTGCATATGAACACCAGATACGGGTCCACTGAGAAATGGAAGAAGGTGGACTGCTGTAATGAATCTTTTTCTTACAGTTCATGAGTGTGTATCTAAATGCTTAGTCTGTTGTGTAGCGAAATCAAGCAGCTCAGTGGGATCAGAAAGTTCTTCATCTTGAAGATCGAATCAGGTTTTGAAATGAAATATGAGTCATGATGCTGTCTGTACAGATGGCTTGATTAAGTTAAAAGCTTATTCGTTCCATCAGATGTGAGGACGGTGTCTGACTAAAATGACTGATTAAACTGAAAATATACTGTTTAAGTAACAGCATTGATTGTGCCAATGTGGCCCAAAAGCAGTACACTGTATGGAGTCCATCAGCTGATTAGCTTTACCCAGCTGTCTCTGACGGCAGCTGGTCCAGTATCTGTTCCATCTGCAGGCTCTAATCAGAGTGACGTGCATCCAGGATTACACACTGCACATCCACTGGTTACAATTTGTGCAACCAGCACCACATTATTGGAAATAGTCCACAGAACGCTCCATGTATACGTGCACATCAGACTTGTTGCTTACAGTAATAATTATCAACAGCTGTGCTGGAGACAGGGTTGTGGTAAATTTCTTACATAATAGTGTGTTCACTTTGATGGTTCTTTTCATCATTTGAGGGTATGTAACAAAAATGTCAACTAAGACTAATACAGTAAATCAGCAATTAGCACTGTAGAATTGTAAAAATGGTAAAATCTAAAACCAAACTGAAAAGTAGCGTCTTAAGCTCCATAAGAATTTGATTAACATGATATGCTCCTCAAATAAGAATTAAATCTGGGACATGTGGGCTGTGCCCCCGTTCGATTTTGTTTTTAACAGTTCTGAACTGGTCACATGCTATTCTGGAGCACTAACCTGCACATCAAAAAAGATTGTAACTGGGAACCCAGTGAATTAAATGCATTAAATATCTGATATGCTTGGAATGAAAATCTGTTAGGGACTAGGATTATTTGATGTCTGTTTACCACAATGCAAAAATGTAGACAAGTGTGGCAAAACTACCCCCCCCCCCCCCCCCT
>VVHJ01064641.1:0-16552 GCA_015107715.1 Tylochromis polylepis
CTGACTTTTAGTCAGCTTGGCTACAGTGCTGAAGAGAAACCTAGGGTTGTTCTTATTTTCTTCAATCAGTGATGAATAGTAAGATGTTCTGGCTTTACGGAGGGCTTTCTTATAAAGCAACAAACTTTTTCTCCAGGCTAAATGATGATCTTCTAAATTTGTGACACGCCATTTCCTCTCCAGCTTACGAGTTATCTGCTTTAGGCTACGTGTTTGAGAATTATACCACGGAGTCAGGTACTTCTGATTCGAGGCCTTAGTTTTCACAGGAGCTACAGTATCTAGAGTCGTACGTAGTGAGGAGGTAAAATTATTAACAAGATAATCGACCTCTGTTGGCGTAACGTTCAGATAGCTGCTCTGCTCTATGTTGGTACAGGGCATTGAAGATGATAACAGTGGGTGGATTATATTCTTAAACTTAGTTACAGCGCTTTCAGAGAGACATCTACTGGTCTCTACTACTATTGGTCCTCCTTTTGCTGCCACATGTGCCCTGACACGTCGAGGCATGGACTCCACTAGATCCCTGAAGGTGTGCTGTGGTATCTGCACCAAGATGTTAAAAACAGAGTTGTAAGATGCCCTCCATGGATTAGACTTGTTTGTCCAGCACATCCCACAGAAGCTCGATTGGATTGAGATCTGGGGAATTTGGAAGCCAAGTCAGCACCTCAAACTGGATGTTCTGCTCTTCAAACCATTCCTGAACCACTTTTGCTTTGTGGCAGGGTGCATTATCCTGCTGAAAGAGGTCACAGTCATCAGGGATTACTGTTTCCATGAAAGGGTGCACGTGATCTGCAGCAATGCTTGGGTAGGCGGTATGTGTCAGAATAACATCCACATGGATGGCAGGACCCAAGGTTTCCCAGCAGTCTCCCAGTCTAAACACCTCACAAGAGCTGGAGTTTTGAAGATACTCTGACCCAGTTGTCTAGCCATCACAGTTGAAATCCTTAAGCTTGCCAATAAAACATCAACTTTGAGGACTAAATGGCTTCTTTATCTGCTCCCTAATATATCCCACCTAGTAACAGGTGCCATGATTAAGAGACAATAAGTGTTATTCACTTCACCTGTCAGTGCTCATAATGTTATGCCCGGTCGGTGTATATCCTAACACTTGATGTGAATGATGTAGGAGTTTTAAATAGTTTTATTTAGATAATTTTAATGTTTCACCTCATGAACATAGTAATGTTTTTGTGATAAGCTGACATAAAGAATATTCATGTCCATAGTAAGACAACAGAACTGTGCATGCACAAATAATTTCCTCAAATGTATTGTCTTTTACATTTCTACCAACAGCACACAAAGATAAAACACATGAGCACAGACCCTTATGGGACTGTGTCTTTTTAAATTTCTTATTAAATATTTGTCTGCTCTATCTCTGCCGAATAGCAGCATGTGGTTAAAAGACATATGAGTGTGCAGGTGTTTGTGCGTGCTGTATTGCATTCTTCTTTCATTGCACTGAGCACTCCTGTGGCCAATATATTAGCTTAGTAAATCTCTGTACACAAACAAAATAAAAGGTAAATCACCCCCCTCATCATAGTAAATAGAGCAGGAGATGAAAATGTAGCTGCTCTGAATTTTGTTTTTAAAGACAGAGTAACAGCAGCAAGGAACTATTTTACACTTTTTGCACAGTTACTGTATTGTGTTTTGTCTTATATTTATTTTCTCCTCTACTTGACAGTGTAAACTGGAAGAAGGTACATTAACAGCATTTGCTTCATTTACCTGACATTTTCCTTACACACAAAATACTGCGACTGTAACTTGGAAGATATTCTCAGATATGTCCTTTTCCTTTTAGGTGTTTATTTTCTAATTTTCTATTATTCCAGTGTTGTTTTTCTCTTTTGTTTTGTTTTTTTCTTTTACAGTTGTGTTTTACATAGAAGTGCTGCCAAAATACAACATGTTAAGTGTTAAGTAATACATTTTCATCAGTTATACTGGAATAATAAATCTTAGTGTGTCACGAAGTGTGGAATAAAGACCCACATGCAGACGCACAGGAGGCAGACTGAGTGAACAAAAGGTGAGCTTTTATTGTGGCTGATAAAAACAGACCACACATGCACACAGTGGGGTCTGCACATATCTCAATGTGCAATACACAATACCTGATGCTATCAGCACCCAATCACTGCACTATGAAATATTCTGTTCTGCTGCTACTGGTAAATTGTATAATTGTACATTGTATAGTGTATATTTTTCTTCATAAAGGCTTATCTAAATAAAGAAAAAAAAGAAAGTCCACTTTTAAAAGGCAAAGAAGGTCCAAACATAGTAGAAGGGTTAACTCTCTCAAAGATTGAGAGAAAACGTGCATTATATATATACACAGGGGTAACGAGGTCTTGGACACAAACGGGTCCCCCCCCCCAAATCCCACAAAAAACTCTACGGACTATGAGGTAATCCATATCAGGGCAAATTAATATGTGAAAGTATTGGGGGTTGATACAGTCCTAATCAAAAGTTTAAGACTACTTGAAAAATGGCCAAAAAAATCATATTTTGCATGGTTGGATCTTAACAAGATTCCAAGTAGAGCTTCAACATGCAGCAAGAAGAAATGGGAGTGAGACAAAGCATTTTTTTGGAGCATGCAATTTATTGAAAACAACGCTTAAACTGAAACAGGCTGTTTTACAGCTGATCAAAAGTTTGGACCACATGACTTTAAAAGGCCAAATCTGTGCAAAAATGTGGATTCATTTTCTGTCAGGTAGTCACACTGTCATGACGTTCTGATGGCAAAGGTAAAACAAAACTTTCCCTGTTTGAACATGGTCGGGTTGTTGAACTCCATAAGCAGGGTCTCTCTCAGCGCACCATCACTGCTGAGGTGGGCCGCAGTAAGACGGTCATTTGGAATTTCTTAAATGATCCTGAGGGTTATGGAATAAAAACGTTTATGAAATTTACAAAAATGGACTACAGTTCCAGACAGTAGATGCCTCTTGGTTTCGACAGGATACTACCACAAAAGATTAATGCGTATTCTGAAATATAACCTATATATCAAGGAAAGAAAAAGTATGATTTCTTCATGAAAGTGGGACTTGTGCTTTTTTAACTTTCTCTGCAAAATTATTTGAAAAATATAAAACTAGTTGAAAGTTTTAAATATTATATTGTACAAGAAAAATGTTAATGGGCCAGTCTAATGATAAGAGACATGACTTGCATTGTCTCATGATGAACCTTCATTCAATAAAATAAAATAAAATGAAAAATACCACAATCAAAGCATATAATCCTTGATATGCACTGAAACAGGACACTGTGCCGATGTGGACAAACAAACACACAAGCTGAGTCACATTTTCAGCAATATGTGAACAGAGTTGACACCACTGTCACAGCTCGTGTGTCTTATGCTTGAAGAGGGTGTGTTTTTGCAGACACATGTGGTGTGAAGGGGTGTGTGTGTGTGTCTTTTGTGATGAGTGTGTTTTCTGTGATATTTATTTATGTGATGCAGAAATGAGTCTGTGTCTTTGGAAGGTGTGGTATTTATTGCATGTCTGTGTTTGGACGGTACTTTGAGGTTTTTGTTGTGTGTGTGCCTTTGTGTGTGTGTGTGTGTGTGTGCGCGCGCGCCTGTGTGTGTGCGTGCGCCTGTGTGTGTGTTTGTGTTAGACATAGATGGGTACTGACAGCATGCAGAGAGTTGGCACACGGCTGTCCTCTCCTCCACCCACAGTCCTGTCTGACCCTTTAAATGTATCCTCACTTTATGTTGGCGGTGCCCAATGAGACTCGGGATGACTGTGCACACATAAATTCAGTCATAGACAGACAGACACACACACACACACACACACACACACACACACACACTGCTCAGATGGTGTGGAGCCAAACAGAAACCCTGGGATGAAGTGACAGAGTGTAGACTGTTGACTGTCCTGTTCAATTCCCACATCACTATCACAGAAGGGGAATTGCTTTAATGGAGACGGACATCCCTTGTGGGAAAGAAAAAAAAGAAAACCAAAAAGTGTCCAAAATAGTTTAACTTCAACAAAGCTCAAAACTGCATGATTTCTCCAACTGACATCAGGGAACAGGAATAAAAGGGCACCTTTCAGAACAGTCACTCAAAGGAAACCTAAGCTTCTTATTATATACGTTTCCATAAAGAGGAGATGTGTATGTATGAATTTGTGACAATATTTTTTCCCAGCCAGTACTATGACAAACCCCTGTGAGCAAACACTTGGTGACAGTGGGGAGGAAAAACTCTCAGGAAAAAACCTCAGCACCAGGTTCATGGAAGGGGCGGCCATCTGCCACAACTGGTTAAAGGCGAGGGGAGGGAGACAGGACAAGAGACACTTTGTGGAAGAGAGCAAGAGATTATTAATAGCTAATAACTAAATGCAAAGTGGTGTATAAACACATAGTGAGTGTAAAAAAGGTGAGTGAAGAAGAAACACAAAGTGCATCATGGGAAGCTCCCCCAGCTCTCTAGACCTATTGCAGTATAACTAAGGGAGGATTCAGAGTCGCCCGATCCAGCCCTAACTGCAAGTTTTATCAAAAAGGAGCAACATCTGGTCATTCTGAAGGACCGTAATCTCAAACATACAGACAGCGATACAGAGATGAAAAGGAGGCTTGATATGTTGGCTACTGCCTGTGTGAACCTTGGCGTAGACACAGTCCAATAACCACTTACACTCATGCTTGAGGCACGCTTGACTCGGTTGAAGTCTACTCCTTAGAGAAAACTGTTGCAACTCAAAAAATCTAATATTCACTGCTGGAATATGAATAAAAGAAGCTGAAACAGCAAAACAAGTGGAGTTTTTTCCCTAACTTTTTGGCAGAACAAGTCTTTTGCAGCCATCTCCAACTTCACCATCTGGGAATCTGTATTACTGGAATACCTCTAGAGACTAACCTGCTTGCACACTCGCCCATTCAGCCTGGCCATTATGTACGCATCAGGTTACAAAAATTCTTTGGTGCATGACAAGCCATAACAACACTGAAGCACACTGTCCTGATGTCACTTCCAGCACAGTAAGCATTAACTGCTTGCACTGAAGTAGTGGTGGCCTCATACTATACTCATTTCCATTTTCATAGCTCACAACATTAAAATGCGCTACAAGTACTTTAAGTAGGTCCTAGGCATAGTGGTTGGGGTTGAGCAGCCAGACTTGTCAGGCTTATAAAAGTACTAAAAATTCAGTTTCCACATCAATATCTGGCAGTTCCTCAAAGTTTTCCGCACCAGTTACAAATTCCTGAGAACCATCATTAAGCTACACTTCTGCAGCAGTTTTAACAGTGCTGCTTGCTTTACTTTTCACGAAGTGTACGCGCCAGAAATAACCACTGCAGGTGACCAAAGTAAAGGATGATCCAAAAAGTCTGCTGATATCTGTGTGGAAAAGGGATTTCTACAAACCCCCTTAGATATGATGACTGTGTTTGACTTTTCAAGTCCAATTACTCTTGGACCTCTAAACTCTACGTGTTAAAAGGACATTATCGAGAACACATTTCTTTCTATATTAACCTGCACCTACTCAAATTTAAGCCGACTCTTGGCACTTTAATATATTATGCAATTACATTTAAAATTGAATTTGCTGAAGCAGAGAGCCTGGGGAAGAAAAAAAATGTATCACTGCCCATAAAGTCACAGTCCGGACTGCGTATACATACTGTTGAGCTGTTCTAAAAAAAAAAAAAAAATCAAGTAAAACACTTTAGTGGCAGAATTTGATGAGGCATAACAAATTTTGAATTTCAGCTAGTCATGAAAATATCTCCATCTCCTGTTGTGAAACCAGAGAAGTTCACTTAGTTAACTTGAAAATCTGATATGCAGAGCATGGTTTATGTGTTCTGCTATAGTCATTTCCATCTTGAATCAACTGTTGTTTCATCTGTTCACTTTCCACTTCTGCATAGACATGAAAACGGAGAAACCTCACTCTTTCCTTATGTAAAGACAAGACTGTCAAATCTGAACTAGGTAAGTGGATTTGAATATTGGGAAGCAATATTCCATTGCAGCAGTATGAAATAGCCTATTCTGGCAGGTATAAACTCTCATATTTTGTTTGATTTGTTGTGCAGCAAAAGCGTGTCAGCTGCTTGTTTCCAATATGTTTCTATATTAAATTAGTTTTCATAATGTTTCCTGGACTATCAGTGTACCCGTCTAAACTCGTGGGGCGTATTCAGTTGAGTCGCGCACTGTCAGTACCAGGACGAGTAACTGTCTTGTAATGTGTCAGCAATAATTAAACAGAGTGTGGTTCTGCGAGTAGCCTTTGTACTTGGTGATTAAAGCGATTCTGCTGCTGATCAAAGGGGAGAGCAATCTGGGAGGAAGAGGCCAAAGCATTATCCTCCTCCCTTTTATCCCCCCCCAAAACTTACACTGTTCAAACTTTTTGTGACGTCTGTGGAAGGCAAATAATCCAAAAGATAAAAGGCTCTCCTCTCTTCAGTGGTGATTCAAATCAGCACGGCCTAGGCGTCTTGCTGAAGGAACATTTGAACAAAATATTGCTGAGAGTACTCAGACGCCACATCTTATTTGTGTGCTTGCAGTCAGAATCAGGCACATAATAGAGCACAGTGTGTTAAGCAAAGAGGAAAAAAAAGTAAAATAAGAACTTGTCTTGTAAGTCTTGCATTCATGACTTAGTATCATCTCATAATTCGTTTTTATTATAGCAGTATTGTCTCCTAAAAGCTGAAAAAAATGCTCATATTGAAAGTATTTGTAACGCTGTAATTGAAAATGAATTTAATTTGCTTTTCCATAGAACATTCTCTTGTGGCAGCTATAAAGACTGATCGTGCTTTTAGGAGTTTAGGAAATGATTGTGCTTTGGTTAGATATAAAGCTTCTATTCTCCCTCTGACTATTGAACTTGGTCGATTCAATAATATCCGCATTAAAAACAGATTGTGATCCAGGAGAGGAAAATGAATCTCACCCATTTTCTTTAGTTAGAGAGTTAGACATAATTCAAAACTGAAATTCTGGTTTAATTCTACATATTGAACTTTTCTAAATTTGACTTGAGTAAATTATCCAGTACTGGACTTTGTTCCTTATAAATGAGTGCAAAGGTGTATAGGTTTGCAGGGGCTTGTAGGCACAGTTACACACAGATGACAAATTGCATGACAAAAGTGCTTTGGTTTTATGAATTCTTCTGGTTGTGAGAGGTTTCACAGGCATGTCTGGAGATTAGCTTCAAAGACCTGCTGTTGCATCAGTCTCCTTTGACTCACATGAAGTCAGTGTGTGAAATCTGAATACAAACCAAAACATCTTCCATGCAGTGTAGCCCACACTGCCCATTCAGCAGTCCAACTCTAGCAGTCCAAATCAAGGTGGGCAAAGTGCAGCAGCATGCTGAGCCACCACATACTGTAGTCCCGGCATATGTTTCCAGCCTGTACAAATGAGGTAGTGAGGCTCTAGACAGCGCTAGAAGAACAGAGCTCTGATCCAACTCCAAGCCGTGTCCTGCTGCAGCCCCAGTTCAAGTCCATCGTTCTTTAAACTTCAAGTCTGTCCGGGCTGCTACAACAACTGTTGCATTGAAAGCAACAGAAATGGACTGCAAGCAGGTAGCTGCTGATCTGTGAGCAAAGGAAATGTAAAGTTAAGAAGGAACAAAAAAACACAATCAAAAGGAACTATAGAAAAAATGTTGAAGTTATCCTTGAAACCTGAGTTACTACTCCGATAGACACAGCTCTATGAGGGTTTAGCCAACCGAATTCAACAAGATATAAGCAGATGTTATATGAGGTCCAGTGTATGGCTGGATTCCAACCCCTAAACAGTATAAAGGTAGTCAGCATCTTCAGTATAAACTGATGTCATGTACTACAAACTAACCAGTGTAGACTGCTCTAAACTGTCTGGTAGTTTCATATAACCTTTAAATTACAAAATTAGTATGCTCCAATTTTTTTTTGCAAAACATTATATGAAGGTCCAACAACGGATTTAATTTTTTTTTTTTAGAGATTTAGAGAACTTTAAAGATTTAATTTCAGATTACCTGGCACCTGCTCTTTCTGTAGCTAGCTAAGAAAAAACAACCTTTGTACCCTATCCTAAAAAAGCTACCCCTCCCCATTTTTTTCAAATAGTTAAAATGTGTATATTGTAGGTATTTCATCTTTGATTAACTATCTTTGACTACAACTTTATTAAATTTCTTCAGGAAGGGGCGTTTCCAGTGTAGATGAAAAAAAGCCAAGTACAAAAATGGGATGAAAAAGGGATTCTTGGGATGAGGCGATTTCAAGTGTTCAAAGATCACTTCTGTAGTTTTGGCTGACGTGAGATCTGCCAACTGAACGTTTCGACAGGCTGCCTGGAGTGAGTCATAAAAAGAAAAATCGTTTTCCTTGCTCTGTTATTTCTGACTTCAGATGTGGTTACAGCACAGTGTCATTTTTTTTTCTCCACACAGCTGCTTATTAGCTACTTGTAGGTGTTTGCCTGCCGGGTCTCTGACATAGTGTTATCCTGCAGATGAAAGCCAATCACTCACCTTGTAAAAAGTGGCTGAATGATCATCTCTAATTTGCAACTGGGGGAGGGATGCGCCTTGGCCTGCTCACTGAGGGATTCACAAGCACTCGTCCCTGGAGTTCATTAAGGAATCAGACCTGCCTAGGCCTGATGTTAACTAGGCCATGACTATCTCATTAAAAGAGACCCTAGGAACACATGCCACGCACATAGTCTGGATTACCAGCCTGGCAAAATGAACCACTGCCAGGCATCACATGCAGTAAGGTTTACCGGTTTTCTCCTCTTTATCTTTTTTCTGCATTATTAGATATATTTGAACCTTTCTTTTTTAAATATATTGTTCTATTTAGGTTTACATGTGAAGGATTCTTCACTGTCCTAAATCCACACTATAATATCTGACTGGTTTATGGATGCAGTGTTAGAAAAAAAATCTGCCATTTTGTGTTTACAATCATTAAAAAAATGGTATGTACCAAATATTTTTCCCATTTTTGCCTAAAAAAGATGATGAGTTAATTTTCAGAAATGTGGCCATGTCTGCTGGAGTGTATTTGTTTGTTTCTGGGTAACTGAGGAAATAATGAAACTGCCCTGAATAATGGAAGTCAGCTGGGGCCAACAGCATGTTGGCTTGCCAGGGGGGCAATTTCAACCTGCAAGGGGCTGAGCAAAACAGGGCTTCAGATTAATTTATGCGTTTACCACCGCATTTTAATTTGACCTACCTGATTAAACAGACCAAGATTACTGTCTGCTCCATGTTAATGCCCAACGAAAGAACAAGAGCCTACTGTATGGTTTATATTTGGTTAATTTCATACATTCAACACACTTTATCTCATATATAAAAAACAACATGTGTTTTAGATTTATAATCTGAGGACCATCTTCAGTGGTTGAAATATTTCAGTCTAACGAAAACTAAAATGCTAAATATGCACACTATATGCAGACAGATTTTTTTTTTAAAATCGGTGTTGTATTGCTGATCTACGCATCACACTAACTTTTCTCTTTCCCATCTCTCTCGTAGAAGCAAACAAGTTCTATCAGACAGCCTTTATAAGAGGAAAAATGTCTGATTTTGGAGAAATCATTTTAAATGATTGTCTTTAGCCTGGCTGAAAGTAAACAGAGAAATTAGCTGCCTACAACGGCTAATTTGCTAACTGCATTAAGGAGCTCCGCATGGTTGTACTTGCTTGTTGACAAAATCACCCTGTCAGCATGTTCCTCTGTGAGTGATCCTGTGACCATAAGGCTGTTTAATATCTTGACAGCTGTTGGTTAAACAGCCATGCAATTTTGATAAAACATTGATGTTGACTTCGGGACTAATTGAGTTTTTCGTTGTACTTTTGTTTTATAACCATTTCTTTGATATTATAACAATAAACTGTTGACATTATTATAAGCATTTTTTAAAAATCTTTTTATTCAGCTGTATTTTTCACAGACGGAATAAACTTAGACACAGGAACAGCTGGTCATAGATGCACTCGGAGAATCAGTGTAGATAAAAGAAATAATAATAATTTTTTAAAAAAACAGGGAAAAGAGAAACACTAGAGATATATAACGGGCTTATTTAATGCATTTCTCTCAATTTTTTGTAAACTGATTAGCCCATAAATTAAAAAAAAAAGAAAAAGGAATTTTCTACATGTCTTGAATATTATTTAATAGGCCAATTTAGTCGTTCTTAGATGGGGGTTCACTTTTCAATCATTTATGGGTGTAGAAAGAAAAAGTACATCTCACTTTCAAGTACAGTCTGTAAACTCAGTTGCTAAAAATGACCAGGCAACTCCAAAATATATGGTTCTGATGTGCTAGCTGTTCTCCGCACTTCCGCCAGCACAAACCACTTTTCATTCTGCTGTGCTCCTCTGCACAGTCTTTTATTTAGGGGTTATAAAAAATCTCAATGGGTTAAGCCAGCACAATTCTCTCCAAGCACCTGAGCTGGTAGAGCTCCGCTGCATCAGACAGATATTCTTTTACTAATCCTCTGAAATGGAAACCTCAGACTATTTCACCCACTTAGATTTCAATTTATTGGTTGGTTTATGTTCAAATTTTTATTTTTTATTTTTTTCTTACTGATTGGATAGTTGAATATAGCCTTGAGATGGGTTTCTTATTTCTGTTGGTTTTATGCAATCAGTCAATAAATATCAGTTATATTAGATAAAATAAGCATTTTTAACAAAATTTGCAAATAGTCTTTTAAAAACAGCACAGAGGGTTAGAGTCGAACATCTGGAAAAAGAGAATTGGAGTAAAACGCCTGTTCTTTTTCTGAATTTCAGCAAATCAAAGATAGTGGTTGATTCAGGCACCCTCGAGACTGGAAAATGCGGTACGAGTTTTCAACTCTGCCCAACTGACAGACACAAAGTTCAAACACACTGTAAATCCTTCAGTCTCTTTTAACCGCTGAACTAAAAAAAAAAAAAAAGGAAGAAAGCACAATATAACTCATTAATTCTTTTTATAAAAGCATGTTAACCAAGTGGTTTATCAGACAAGAGAAAACAAGTATAACCAACATAATCAGGATATATAAATCAAGACATCCAACAGACACATAAATCTGTAGGAAACAATAAAACAGTCTAAGATTATAAATGAGCGGGATTAAAGGTGAGTCCTTAAAAGGGGGGTTTAAACATGAGATTTAAGGGATACATGTGCAGCATTTACACAAGGGGAGCTGTGTAATCTTATCAAACTAGAGATGCCCTCCTACTCTTGCCAGGACCACCTCAGACTTTCTGCAGTCTCCTATGGGACTTGATAATAGAGACAGGGTTTGAAAGGGTATTTCCCCACACAGCAAGAAATATCGCCTTTATTATCCAATTAAAGAAAATTTGAGTGAATCAGATTTGTTGTGGGAATTTCATGCCTCTCACATGCACCATCGTTTTACTTTAGAGGATTTCAGCCAAGATTCTGATTGCTCCATTAGTTGTGGGAGGTTGCAAAGGCTGGGTGGTCTGCTGGTAAGAGAGCGTGACCGAAAAACACTCAATGGCAAGTGTCGAGCTAATGCAACCCGAATCTCTAACTTATATCAATGCTAATTTGGCAGCACTTTAAATCAATTATGTCTGCTGTGTGAATTTGTTATATTTGGTTAATAAAGCCACACGGTTTCACTACTCATCTTTTCAAATGCAAAACTGTCTCCTCTTGAAAGAACTAATCACACACTGTTTGTGACAGAGTAGTTTTACAGACTGCAGCAGCAGAAGGCTAATATACAGTAAGTAAATTATGAGGAGGGAGGATGTCTGTGCTTTCTGTTTACTGCTTTACAGACAAGCTAATTGAGTGTTATAAGGAGCTGTGTGCCAGTCAACAGTCTTACTGAGTTTGGGTTATGTCCGAACAGCTGATCATGATTTAATTAAACAAGAACGGTCATTGGAGGATGAAGTTTGGCAAGGACTCATACCAAAGAATTTTAAATGTTGCATGTGAAAAAGCACATGACAGAGGTCATATTGTGGTTTAAGTGATTTAACTCAACAGTACCAACCTTTTTCTTTCGCTTTGACCTACTGCTTTGGGTTCTGTAAAACTTTTCTTTGAATAAAATCTTTAAAAAATGCAATTACCAAACACATCAAAAACACTTAGCATTCTGTAGCTATGCTGAGAAAAATAATCATCACAGAATCACACTACTCTTCCTCCAGCTCTTGCAAATTAATTGTGTATTAACATAATTTGCAGACAGTTGGGTTGGGCAGGCGTCTCCTCCAATTTATGTTGTAACTACATAAAGATGAAACAGTAATCATCTCTGGCATTCAGAATAAAGAGCAGAAAGTAAGTGTGCACTTTGTTTTCTGGCCTCATCCCAGGCAGTTAAGGGAAATGTAGGTCTTTTCTTAAAAGGAGCATGAGGTCAGCTAGAACCTGTACAAAAGGAACTGCTAGAGAAAGAAAAGTATGTATTAGCACTTGTCCTAAACTTTGAGCACTAAAAGAATGTTTTTTGGTTTTTTTTCTTTTACTCGATGTCTCCTACAGTGACTATAAATATGTCAGGGATGTGAAATATCTGTCATGGTCCAAAGGAGCGGGGAGTTTGGAGTTCCACCCCTGGGCGGAGTCAGCGCATCATCCTCACTAGCAGCACCTGAGCGTATTTGAGCCTGCTGAGGTTTTTAAGGCCAGCATTCTCGGTCACACTTCGCCAGATCGTCTGCAACCTTACCTGGTTTCCGAGGCAGGATTTGTTCTCTGCGGACCTTTTGGATTATTACGCTGGATAGTTTCGGCCGCTTCCACGCTCACCTGCCTGCCTCCCTGTCCAGCTACTCCACTGCCCTGCAGACCACCCCCCTCTGGCTTAGCCCCGCTCGCGCTAAATGATGCTCCCTAACCTCTTTCCCTCGTTCCCGGAGCTCCTGCACTGGAACATACCCAGTGTCGGGTTCTCCTCCCCATCTGCGACAGCCCCAAGGCTCCCTCTCGGACCCCTTCCAGTACTCAGTACCACTGGTTGTTTCACCTGTTAAGTTTTAGTGTACTTTGCTCGCAACACGCAGGATCTTGTTCACCCTATTCGTGTTTATTGTGCTCAGGGAGAGTTGTTGTTCCAAATTAAGTATTTGTGTGCTAAAGCTATGCCGGAGGGTTAACTTTTAAGTCTCTAAGTGAATCCTCAGTATCATAACTTCCTCAGAAAAGCCTCAAACTGAGACAGGTGTTTAGCGCGCATGAAAAGCGCGTTCACTTTAAGTTATCCTTTGCGTTGTGTATTTCCCTTGTACAAATAACGTACTTTTTCACTTCACACCTGAAGAGTCCTCCCATATTTGGCTCTCAGCTGTGACAGCATCTCTGATTAAGTGTTGAACTATGGAAGATGTAACATAATGTGAAAAAAAGTACAACATGGTAAAATGGCTAGCCCGCGTGGTCTGATCTAACAGACGAGCTTCTGTAGCTCAAATTGCCAAAAAGTTAATGCTGGTTCTGATATAAAGGTTTCAGAAAACACAGGGCATCACAGGTTGTTGTGTATGGGGTTGCACAGCTGCAGACCAGTCAGGGTGCCCATGCTGACCCCTGTCAACCACCAACACTGAGCATGTGAGCATCAAAACTGGACCCAAGAGCAATGGAAGAAGGTGTCCTGGTATGATGAATCACATTTTCTTTTACACCACATGGATGGCCGGCTGCATGTGCGGCGCTTACCTGGGGAACACCTGGCACCAGGATAAATTATGGGAGGAAGGTAAACTGGCAGAGGCAGCATGATGCTTTGGGCAATGTTCTACTGGGAAACATTTGCTCCTTCTACATACCACCTACCTTTTTAAATTTTTTGTTCATTCTATTTGTTTTAATCCTGCTTTCACTTTGGAAGCATTTGGTTAAATATTTTTGGCTGACAGTTGCTGCTCAAGCATGGCAACCTGCAAGTACTTTGAAATTAAAATACCTCATTTTCATGCACTGGTTAGAAATGAACTTATTGCATTTGTTCACATGCATATTGCTTTTAACAGTAGCTATTGTTTGACAGACAAAACTGTTCTCTACCAACAACTTGGAAATTCAGTAAATCCAAAATACTCTGTGGAAAATCACTAGTAATAGCCACCCTATGCAGTTTCAGTCTACAGCATTTGCTACTGTAAAAAATATTAATACTATTACAGCTCATTCCTAATTCAGGTAAATCTTCCTGGTCCCATGCTTTGAGTCTTTATTGCACCAATGGCGATTTTGCAGGTTGTGGTCAGATCGAATTATTTCTTTTTCACATCAAGTGCATGTATATGAAGCCTGCAGCTGTTGTGAATGTGCGGTAGAAGCAGGACATGGCTGTAGAGTCAAGCTGCAGTCACCTGTGCTCCAGCAGGGAAAAGTGGGAAGTAAGGTAATGGTCATAGAAAAGCAAATCTGAATGACAAAATCAAAGCTCCTGTCTGCTCTGCTTCTCAGTCTCAAACTGCTGCAGTGGAGCAAGGATGCTAAATTATATTAAACAGTCTAGTCTAGTCTCATATAAGCTTGGAAACATGGAAAGTACTAAAAAGCACAACAGGTGCAGATACGCAGAAGATGAGAAAATGGGTCTGAGACGATTACTTGAGAAACTCGAGTAATTTGAGTAGTAATGATATTCATTTAGATTCTCCACCTTAAAAGCTTCACCTCATAATGGAGCTGCTGCAAAGGTTACCATTGTAGAGTGTTTCCAGTTTAAAAGTGTTATAGCTCTCCAGGACCTACATATAGTATGAAATGTAGTTTCATTTTCTTTTGCTGTCTAGTGTTTAGGTACCAAAACTATTTTCAAATTTGCATTTTTACAGTGTGTAACATGTTAGAAAGCTTTATTTTCTGACAAGTTATTAACATTTGCCAACATTTGCCACAACATGGATCTGTCTCGAAGGACTTGTAGAATAAGTGAATGAACTTTGACTTGAGAACTGACTCCTAAACACCGTGATCATCTTTTACTTCACAATCAACTCAGATTTCTTCAATTGTGACTTGAATTCAAACATTAATTTTCTCTAAACAACTTAAACTTGACATGGACTTGGATAGATTATATACAGAAACTTTTCTAAATTATTTTTTTTCTTATGCCAACTTAATTTGATTCACAAGTTCACGATTCACTTACATTGACACTTTTGCTAATGCTAATTTACTTGTCTCAGTTAACTTTGGTTTCAGCCTTTACTTTGTCCTAAGTGCTTTATAAATTGCTTATGAAATACTCAACATATAACTTGGACTGATCCCGGATGCTTTAAAGTGTTACTCTGAAAGTATCTTTGATTTAATCTGACTTGAAACATGATTCATCTCTATAAAAGACTCCCTGTGGAGTTTTTGACCTACCGTAATCCTTTGGAGAAATCCCTTTCCTGGAGCATTTATCTTGAAATGCACTTTTGCTCTTAGGTTACTTTATTAGACTTCTAGAACTACCACTGTTTTTTGTTGTTGTTTTTTTATGAGTAACACTGAACATGAATAAACTTGCCTTTGTGTAAGAGAAAACCTTTAAGTTTTACTTATGGGGTTTTTTTGTTTACTTGCACACTGTCTCGAACATCTCTTACTTGCACAATTTCTTGAGTCATCCTGAAATGGCTTGAGACTTGACAGAAATTCCTTTCTAACTTTGACATGGCGTGGACCTAGTCTATTTGTTAAAACTTAAACCAAATAAAAATCTCTACCTCTTAATTCAATTAGTAATTGCTTGACTGTGTTTTGAGACTTAAAAACATTGAGGTCTATGAATCAGAAACATTTTGGACAATTTTGAAATACAATAAAGCTTCTTGTCCAAAACATGGAGCCAAAGTCAGAGGTGAATAACTGCTGCAAAAATTCCTCTGCTTAAGCAAATCAGGATATCAGACAATTCTTAAATCTGTAATGAGCCAGAGTCACTGGAAATTTTCTGCTTGTCTTAAAAATGCTCAGCTGAAGCTCTAGAAAAGTGAATGCCACAAAAACAAAACAGCAATCCTGGAATAGTGGACCCTCTCCTTATGGTCCATACCCAGCAATGTATATGGCAACAATGTCTGTTTTAATAACTGATGCAGCCTCTCAGTACAAAGGAAAGGTTTAAATAATGATACTTCTTGAACTTGACTGGATTTGTCTCGACTGACCTTGATTTTAGACAGAATAAAAGTAAAACAGAAGAGAAATGAGGCTGAATCACTTTAAACCTCATTCTACAGCCTTCAGACTATCCTTAACTTTTGAATGTCTCTGTGTGTACTTGAGGCTGATAAAAAGGGAGTAACAGCACAAAAGTCAGTCCTTGTTTATAAGTATGGATGAGGGAGTGTATGACTGTATATCTGCACCTTTGTGTGTGTGTGTGTGTGTGTGTGTGTGTGTGTGTGTGTGTGTGTGTGTGTGTGTGTGTGTGTGTGTGTGTGTGTGTGTGAACAGCCAGTGAAAAGGATACAG
>VVHJ01064645.1:0-25891 GCA_015107715.1 Tylochromis polylepis
CTTTTAAGATCAGGCTTCAAACTTTCCTTTATGCTAAAGCATATATTTAGGTCTGGACCAGGTGACCCTGAATCCTCCCTTAGTTATGCTGCAACAGGCGTAGGCTGCTGGGGGATTCCCATGATGCACTGGGTGTTTCTCTTTCACTCACTGTGTTCATAGACCTCTCTGCACTGAATCATACTTGTTATTAATCTCTGTCTCTCCTCCACAGCATGTCTTTATCCTGTTTTCCTTCTCTCACCCCAATTGGTCGCAGCAGATGGCCCCGCCCCTCCCTGAGCCTGGTTCTGCCGGAGGTTTCTTCCTGTTAAAAGGGAGTTTTTCCTTCCCACTGTCGCCAAAGTGCTTGCTCATAGGTGGTCATATGATTGTTGGGTTTTCCTCTGTATGTGTTATTGTAGGGTCTACCTTACAATATAAAGCACCTTGAGGCGACTGTTGTTGTGATTTGGCGCTGTATAAATAAAACTGAATTGAATTGATTCATAATTACCATTTAACAATATAAACCTCTACAGGCTACAGTCCCACACACCAAAACAAGTCCCGATCCCAATGCGGACACACAATCTTTCTTTTAGTTGTTTTGCATGAACACAAAGCCGACAACACAAAGCAAGGTTGCAAATCAGTCAAAAGAGACTTCAAAGCAGTTTGAACAGTGGTTCTACTTTGGGAACATGAACAGGCAGAAACAGAGGCTTCAAGCTTGAGTGCTCATCACTGCCTTTGTTACCTGTTGAAGTTCAGGCTTTGAATTTTTTTTCTTTTTCACTCAGAGACCCTCTCTCTGGTTTGCTGGTACAGTGAGTTTAGATAGTAGTCACTGTACACGTATACATTATTACAAATGTCTAAACACATGCTGAGGCGGAGGGGGTTGAGCTGGGGTTAGGCATGCACTCGGCTTTAACATCAGTCTCTACAGGGATGGATGGGGTTTTGGGAGCATAACAGGAGAAGAGAAGCTGCAGAGAGATGTGACTGCAAGACTGCAACTGTGCTTCTTGGTCCCAACTCTGAAACATCCATTCATACTTTAGCAGTTTTAGATGTGAATCTAATGTGAACTGCATTCTGTGATTTATGCAAATCTCCTGCATTAATAACAACAATTAAACCCACATTGCAGGGAGTGCCTATACATGTGTGTTTGTGTTTCTTATTTTGCTCACTTGTTTAGGTGTGCTAATGGTCTTCCATGTTGCTCTCACTGTATTTTAACAGATAAGAAAATAAGAGTTCCATCATGATCCTGTGTTCGGTATACAGAACTTTACTGTACCAGGACAGGGCAGTGAAACTGACTGAGACTGTAGTATGAAATTCAAAGCCTTCTAGCTTGGAAAGAAAATAAAGAAATTACATTTCACTGGACATTCCTGCAGTAAAGATTATTCTTTATGTAAGTATTACACATCCTCAATATCTCTTTTCACCACTCTGCTACACTCTTGAGGTCTTTCCACAGTCTTTCAAACAATGCCACTGTTCATTTCCTACATTGTTTGGGTCATGAAAATTTCATCAATCCATTGTATCCTTTGTTATCTCAAGGATGCACGTGGTGGAAGACCCAGAATGCTAGATGTAGATGCTAGATATTGCAACTGTGATTGACTAAAAGATAAATGGTCATGCCGTTGCATGGTTATATGCACTGCTAATCACACCGGCTTAGCCCGAGTAATGTCACTCCAAGTTCATCTTACATACGATCCTTGGAGCACGCTTACACACCGAGCTCCCATTTTTCAGTGTGTAGGGTTCCTCGGCATCTGAAATGGACACCATGAGACTTTAGGCAAATGTTTTTCCGCAGTTTCATCACTATTGCAGAACTCTTCACGGTTGAAAGGGAAGAGCTCGTTGAGCAGGATTTTAACACAGTGATGCGAGTGTAAAAGGGTGAATTTTAATCCAAATCGAGACACAAGCTTCTGTCCTCTAAAGCACCTAGTGTGTTAAAATGAGACAAGAGGAGAGGTCATGACCAAGTGTTAGGACAGGATGAGTTGGGATTCAGATTCTCAGTATACAATAGTAAATGTAACACACACACACATTTACCCCCCCCTTTCAACCTGAAGCAGCTGATGATCCACCAAGAACAGCCTGGCAGTCCTTTAGCAGCGTGCAGAATCTGTGAAATACTGCTCTTTGATCCTTAACAATGTTCTTTAGAGCATTTGTCTAACACACCTCTGTCTCTGAGGATAATGGATTTACCAATAGGCCACTTTACACTAGAGGCAGGTATGGATCTCCCTCTTAGAAAGTGATTTCTCTTGCAATCAGAACATTTAATCAGAGTTCAAGAAGCCATGGAGACTGTGTTCTGATTCTTTTAATTGCTTTCAGCTCTTGGATACACAGTTCCCTCTTCTCTTTGGAAATTTCTATTTATTTATTTTTCTTTCACTTTCTCAGTTTTCATTCTTTGTAGAGCAGTGAGCTCTGTTCAGTGCAACAGTTAAATTGCACGCATTAATCATTTCAGAGTCATTATCAGGATTTTAAAGGTGAAAAACCAAACAAATTGGTTTTCATTTGGCCTGAACTTAATAGGATTGTTTTCTTGTAATTTGCAGCCTTGGAGCATTTAACACAAACAATTAAAGGTAAATTGGTAACTCAGCTTATCTGTTCCCAGTTTACATAATATTAAATCTTTAATGAAGAATCGCCTCAATATGTTGAGGTGCCACTTAATTAACCAGGATAAATTAGATATATTGATTAACAATCAGTTTGCTAAATATATTTATCAGCAGTGAAATAAATATCACTAGAACTTATTAGATAATATATTTTATAGAGCTTATTAGGCCAGCCAAACAAAACTGATATCATCATTAGTTTACAACAGGCTCACTTCTCTGGATTAATGTTCCTATTTTGTAACTTTACTGGTCAACACCACCACCACTGACACAAGGCAGGATGGATCAGTGGTGGTGGTGTTTAAACCAAATTTTGAGCTTACCATCTAAATGTTGAAGCAGAAATTAAGAGTCATTAGAGCAGGTGGCATTCTTCCAACCACATAGTGTCCACATTAGTGGGCCTGTACAAAATTGTGGCCTCAGGTGTGTGGTTTTCTGCTGCTGCAGCCTCTCAGTGTGCACTGAGAGATTATCGTCTGCTTACTTTGGTTCCAAGTTGTTTTTGGGTTTTTTTTTATTGTTTGTTTGTTTTTGATTGTTTTTGAGTTACTGATCCCTTTTTATCAGTTTGGACATTTTCCACTGACCTCTGGCATCAGCGAGGTATTTTCACAACAACTGCTGCTCACTGGATATCTGTTTTGGTGCCATTTTCTGCAAACCCTAATGTGTTGTGTTGTGTGGGAAAATTCCAGTAGATCACATGGAAATTCCAGTTTTTGAAATACTAACACCAGCGCGTTTGGCATCAACAATCACGGCGCAGTCAGTGCCACTTAAACCAACTTTCTTCTGATGCCCAGTTTGAACTTTATCATCGTGTTCCTAAACTTAGCATATTTTTTTTCTTCTCCAGCAGTGTAAGCACAAACACGAGAAACACACTCATTTTAAATAACAAGAAGAATAATGATTTAAAGCTTTGATGGACCATTATTATAAGCAGAGGCCCTGTGTATGTATGATTAAAAGAGGCTTATCACCGTATTCTGTCATGTGCAAATAAGACTTTTTTTAAAGATACTTTCTCCCTGCATTAAGATGACTAGTGGGAGCTGTCACCTGTTGACTGTGCCTATCAGTTTGTGCACACTAGCTGCATAAAAACCCAGCGACTGTGACGCCCAAGCATGAAGGACACAGTTGGCTGCCTCCTGTGTCTTTACTCTGTGACTTCTAACTCTAGCATGTGAGTGTGAAATGTGTGAAAAGATTGTGCACATTTGCACAAAAGGTGCTCCATACATATTGATTCAAATTACTAATGAAACCAAATCACTAATGCAGCAAATCGGTAACACGCACACATATGCTGTTGACATCTTGACAGCCCAAAAGAATGTTCTTAAACCATAATCTGTTCTTTTACTAGCCTCTGTCACTGTATGTGTGGAAAATTGCAATATCAGAAAGGGCCAAGCATGCTAAAAATGACTCTTAATAGGTCAGATTTGGTCACTGTGTTGCCAGATCAGCTTGAGGGCACATCAAGATGGGAGAGAGAAAAACGTGGAAGGATGAGGGTTATTTCTGATGTAAGTGCTCCCTAACAGGACATGGAAAAGAACATGGCACCCTGATTTTTTAAAATCATTTTATTTATTTCTTTTAATGAGTGCGTGTGTTTAGACATTTGTAATAGTGCGCATGTGTACAGCGACACATATCCAAAGTCACTGTCCCAGCAAACCAGAGAGAAAAAGGAAAAAAAAAATCAAAGCCTGAACTTCAGCAGGTAACAAAGGCAGCGATGAGTAGTCAGGCTTGAAGCCGCTGTGTCGACCTGTTCGTGTTTCTAAGGTAGAGTCTCTGTGGAGTCACTTTTAGCTGACCATAAACCTTGCTTTGTGTTCATGCGTGAAAACTAAAAGAACAGTTGCACGTGTGTCTTCATTAGGATGGGGATTTGTGTTGGTGTATAGGACTGTAGCCTAGAGGTTTCAATTGTTAACTGACAATTATGTGACAGTGCATTTTAGGTCACAGTGTAACGAGAAAGTAATGTAACAAGTAGTGTAACTAATCATTTTGCAATGAAGTAATGAAGTAACACTGCATTTATTTTAAGAAAAGTAACAAGTAATGTGTAAAACATTACTTTTCTTGAGTATAACCACAACACCGCACAGATAGATAGATACATAGAAATAACATGGGGTGTTCTGACATATAGAATATATTAAACATTCTTTCTGTTAGAAAGGAGACAGATTCCACAAGGAATCACGTCCCATTTGAAATAAGACATGCAAAGATCTGAGAAGGCAGCAGCAACAGTTATCCTTGCTTGAAGCATTTTAACGTCAGCATGTCAGTGTCATGGCGAGGTAACCTACTAAAGGGCATAAGGGCAACAAATTACTGCCTCTTGCTGAATAAGTAGCAGTCCCCAGGAGCCTTGCTGAGACACAGGTCCTTACACTGTGTTCCTCAGGTCACAGACTGATTTCACTGTTAATATGGATTATATAGTTTTGGTTTATGATGACGCCGTCCATTTGCGGCTCAGTCTGAAGTCTTACGCGTTACAATTTCAGATGATCACTGATTCTAAAGAACTATTCGTTATCAGCGCTGGTCCAAATAATCACAAAATAGTGAATGTGATCAAGACATGGCAAAAATCTTTGTTTTAGCGGTTTCACGTATTGATCCACTAGTCTCTGACGTTGTATGTGTTTAACCACTCTACCATGCAAAATTCTTCCAGTTTCAGTGTATGAAGGTTGTTCATCGCACGTACTGTTGTGTTAACACCCGGTGCACCTAATCTGGAACGTCTGATTGTTATTTTTAATTTGATGTATTTTAAAGTGGAGTAAAACAGTTGATTTACTTTTGAATGTATATTTTTTAACCTAAATTTAAATCTAATTACAAGTACGGCTATAAAATGTCCGTTTATACACCGACAGTACTGGCAACACAGTAAAATGCTCAGATGATTCAGACTAAATTAAATTATTATCTATTGCATTTAAGAAATGACCTCTTTCACAATAATAATAATAAATCAATGAATTATTTAAGTTTGAAACCTCAAAGAAACCAAAGGAGCATTCGGCCTTTTAAAGGCTAAATGAAATATCACAAAGTTTGGCTGCAGGGAAATGCCATTTGTCTTTCACTATATGAAAACATGGATTTCTAACAAATATCTGCAGCAGGCCGGGATTGAGGCAACCATTAAAAAAAAAACCTGCTGTATCCTTCACATTTTCAGAGAAATGTCACACCTAATGGAGACAGACCAGCAATGTAAGGAGAATTAAAAGCAGTAATTGAGAGGTACTTGAATGGCCAACATGCTGCACTATGTCCCTGGGGGCTTTTAGATGCGCACAGAGCCAGGAGACAGATGACTTTGAAGGTAAGCATGGATCCATCCACTTCCAGCAGTGCTAAATCACGGTATCTTGTCAGTTTGACGACACCACATAGTGAGACCATAATGTGTCCCATATGGCTGCTCTCTGTGCTGGGGATGCAAGCTGTACTTACACAAATGCACTGTAGGTATTATCTTTTATCATCTTTACAATGGATAAGCTCATAAATAGGAATTTGGCAAATATTGTAAAGTCCCAACTTATTTGATTTCTTTGATGTTTTACAGATAAGAGAACAAAAACAAACCATGACATGCAGCGAGATATGATGACTCATTCATTTGAAACATATTTTATGAAATACCAATTTATATGGCGTTATATGAGACAATTATCCTAGCATGATGTATGACAGGGGTAAGGAAATGAGCCAAACATGGCACAGGCGTAGAATTGATTTCACTTGGGTCAGCTACTTTGTGATTTGTGAAAAAAAGTGATGGTCTTGCAACTCTGTAAATCAGTTCTTGTATCACTGCTGTTTCTCACTGCGAGATCAGTGAAGTTACTACGTGTGTATTTGCATCTGTACTCTTGTGGTAAACAGGATACACACAGTCTCCAAGCTAACGGCAGAGTTGAGCCAGTGCACATACAGTATGGCTTCACCACTATACTACCCATGCTGTTCATTACTCGTTGGCAAAATGTCTCGCTCCCTCCCACTGATTACATCCACCAAGTTAATGAGCCACACACAGAACGTTCCCCGCCCCTTCAGTATACATTTCCACTCTCTCCTCCATCCCTCACCACCTACCTTTCTCCCCTCTTTATTCCTCAAGAACACAATCTTCACTTTCATTTGAAGTGGCAGTTATCCCACCTTAGGAAAATATTAGAGACCTTCTTTTCCAGAAACTCCATGGTTATTCATCATGTCAATGGGAGGACAGTTTACCAATTATCAGAGACTACTGTTCCAGCACCGTGCTTTGAGCACGCTTTGCTGACTGTCTCAGACTGCTAACTGATTGCACTCACTGTTGCTTTTGTCAGATGAAAACCTGGATAAAATTTTCCAGATGGTGCATTTAGCATGATTTTTGTTCAAAAATCACCTGCTGTATCAGCTGTAAATGAGGTAAATCCACACAGAAGACTGCCTCACTGTTATTTGAAAAAAAACAAAATCTGAAAAAATGATTTCACTATTTTGACCCATATGATTTTATGAATGAATGAATGAATTTTACAGCGTGGATAAGACTTCAAGTCTGAGTCAGTGGTTCTGAACTGGAAAAGCGTGTTGTCCCCGTCTCAGATTGAGGAGTTGCTGCCCCAACTGGAGGAGTTCAAGTATCTTGGGGTTTACATTCATAACCTCACCTGTAGCCACGAGTGGTAGGTAGAATGGGAAAGAAAGGAGATCACATATACAGGCAGAACAAATGAGTTTCCTCTTAAGAATATTTTGGGCTCCCAAATAAAGACAGAGCAAGGAACTTGGTCAGGGCCTCAGAGAAGAGATGCTGCACCTCCACATCTAAATGAACCAGTTCAGGTGGTTCGGCCATCTGACAAAGAAGCCTCCTGGACATCTCCTCGGTAAGAGTTTTCAGACATATCCAACTGCCATGACTCTGCTGGGATAACCCAGGACACACTGGACAGATCATATCTCTTGGCTTTCTTAAGAACACCTTAGCGATCAACTAGAAGATATAGAGAGGGAAGGATGGGAATCTCTACTAAGAGCGCTACCCCCAAGACCTAAACTTGCATAGGAAGTACAAAATGGATTTACCATTACATTGTTTTCCATTGTGTCGTTTTTCCCTTCACCATGTGCACTGTGTGTTATACTTGATTCTGTCTCTGCTTGTTCCGTCATATATATATACATACATATACATATATATATATACATATATATATACATACATATACATATATATATATACATATATATATATACATACATATACATATATATATATATACATATACATATACATATACATATATATACATATACATATACATATACATATACATATATATATATATATATATATATATATATATATATATATGCTGGGCTGCTCTCTCTCTCTTTCCCAGTTTCCAGTCTACCTTCACTGCTCTATCCTTATGTGAATGAGGCTTGTACTAAGAAAGTGCTTTGAGTGCTCAGATAGGGCAGAAAAATAGTATATAAATACCATCCAATTACAATTACAGTAACACATTGTAGTTAGTGAAGTCAGTGACCTGATTAGACCCATTTTTTCACAAATGTTTTTACATACATGCTTGATTTTATACACCTCTTAATACTGTTGTCCACATAGTGTAGAATATGTGAAAGTTTACCTTTTCAAATTAAATTAGGAATGAAAATGAAATAACTTTTTAATGACGTTGCTCATATTTTTGGTGATATGCTTGTAACACATTATTTCAAGTCTTATTAACCCTGTAAGACCCAACCCATCAAAAAATAGCCAGAAAATTCTGATTTTATTGGAACTGAGATGTTTATTAATCCTTATAACAAAATCCACAATTTTTTTTGCTATATCATGTTGTGTATGATATATTTTTATCATATATTTATTATATATTTGTTGTATTGCATTTGAGACATTGGGTGTTTTTGGCAACTTTTTGTTAACAACAATGTTAATTTTAGACAAAAAAAGAGTTTTGTCCATAACATTTTGAAATTATGGCAAGTATTGATCATGTTGATGAGATAGAGGTCTCAGAAACTCATGTATCAAATATGATACACAGGGCATTATAGGGTTAAGGGTTTGCTTTAGACTTTGTGACAAGATGCTACTGAAGAGCATGCTGTCACATGTAGCCTTTGCTTATCACATCCGGTTTAAAAAACTTCTGATATTGATGGTAAAAATGTACAAGTTGTGTCATCAAAATAGGACTTCACTCACCAATCAGGGACATTTCCATCGTTACAATAAAACTACAATACAATAAAATCTGTGTACTAGCACCCAGCACTAACAAAGTGCTGGGTTCAGATGAGGCAATAGCAAAATGATGATGCCTATTCATGCCATAAATAGGCAGCAGGGACATAATTGATGGTTTATTTTGTGTAGCCTGTGGATACCAGATGACTCAAGCAGAATTCATATGCTAATTTTGACACAAATTCACATAAATCTCCAAGAGAATAAAATGGTGTAATGATTGTGTTTTTATCTAAGCCTTCATTCTGATGTCAAAATGTTCTTGCTGAAACTCAGGAAAAGAAGAGGAGAGCAATTTTTCATACATGGTAAGATAGTGAGTTGTTAACGCTGATCTTCTGTGCCCTTCTTCTAAATTCTTACTACCTTAGTGTCTGTCTTATCGCTTGTGCATCCACAGCACAGAGACATTTTTTAAAAAAAGGCAACTCATTTTTAACGTTCTGTTTGTAGGCTTTTTGGAACCCAGTACAATTAGTACCATACATACTGTGTGGGAAACCACTTTTACAGGCTTTTATCCAGTAATTACCTAGTACCTCTTCCACAGTGAAATTGTGCGTGTTGTGAAAAATAACAAGCTATGATGGTTTGAGATCAACATATCATTGTCATGTCAATAAGTCAAGTTTTAAAATGACTCAGTGATCACCATCTCAGACCACTGGATCAAGATATATTGAACCCAAGGATTAAAAATCTTTCTGTCTGAGCCCATCGTAAGCTCGATAAGCTGAGTCTGAAACTGCTTTGAAGTTTAAAGGGCAAAGCAGAAACCTGGGTAAGTTGCCTCCATCTTGATGGTGGAAACACCTGGCGATAGCTGGGGCTGGATAGGTTCAACTACTGGACTAATGCTACCCACAGGAATTACCAGATCCTTCAATGAAAAGACACAGACAACACCAAAGAGGTAATATCAACATAGCACTGTATACATATACTGCTCAAAAATATTAAAGGAACACTTTTTAATCAGCGTATATAATCAAGTCAATTAACCTTGTGGGATATTGATCTGGTCAGTCAAGCAAAAAAGGGAGTCAACAATGAGACAACCCACAAAACAGGAATGGTTTTACAAGTGGAGGCCACTGACATTTATCTATTCTGACTGTTTTTCCATTTACCTAGGGTCTTGCCTTTGTGCAAGGAGGAACAGAGCTCTACAAAATGATTGGTGTGAATGTCTCTGACAAAACAATCAGAAACAGACTTATGAAGATGGACTGAGGGTCTGACATCCTCTAGTGGGTCCTGTGCTCACTCCCCGACACCATGGGGTTCTCACCAAGGGTTGGCATTTGCCATAGAATACCAGAAATTACAGTTCTAATACCAGTGATGAGGGTTAGATTCACCCTGAGCCTATGTGACAGGAGAAGCCATGGAGAATGTTATGCTGCCTGTAACATCATTCAGCATCACTGGTTTGGTTGTGGGTCAGTGATGGCATATCCATGGAGGCATATCCATGAAGGAATGCAGAGGCCCCTACATGCTAGGCAACAGCACCCTGACTGCCATTAGGTAATGGGATGAAATCTTTGAACGCATTTTTAGACCCTCCTGGTGCATGACAATGCCCAGCCTCACGTGGCAAGAGTATGCAGGTAGTTCCTGCAGAATGAAGAAATTGATATCAATGACTGGCCTCGAGTTCCAGTCTTGCCTGACCTAAATCCAATAGAACACATCTGGGAGATTATCTTTCGGTCCGTCTGATAGCATCAGCCTGCGCCTTAGACTGTCCAGTAGCTCACTGATATCCTGGTCCAGATCTAGGAGGAGAACCACCAAGGAAACCATCTGTCATCTCATTAGGAGAATACCCCAACCTTGTCACACATGTATACAAGCACGTGGGGATGATATAAACTATTGAGTACCATTTCGAATTGTTCCAATGAAATGTTGGCAAAATGGACTAGCCTGCCACGTCATTATTTCACTTTGATTGTGGAGGGTGTCTTTGACTTAAGTTCTCTGTAGGTTGATAATTCTCATTTGCAACAAACAATGTGGCATCCTTTCATTCCTAACAGTCCATATCAATACAGATATGGACTGGGTAATAACCCAGTCCATATCTGTATTGATATCCAGCAAGATTTTTTTCCCACTGAGATCTGATGTGTTTTCAGAGTGTTCCTTTAATTTTTTGGAGCAGTGCATCTTTAGCCGAGACTGATCATTTAAGCCTCCTACTACTTATGTCATGCAATGCAGGTACTGTGCTGAGAAGCAGATTAGCATTTAGCTTGCATGACAACTGGCTGCAATTTAATCACAGAGCAAAAATAAACAGCTTGGCAAGGGAGCTAGAAAAGCATGGAGTATCTAGATCTGGGACCATGTCAGAGATTTCAGTTTGGTTCTTAAAGTCTACATGAGCACATCAAAGATGTAGAAATTGACTTGCTGCTCAACTGACCAGCCAAAGTCATGCAGCAATGTTGCTGATTTCATGCAAATGTGATTTTGAAATTCTTTAGCAGCTAAGTGTATTTGCTAAGCATATGCAGGCAAACTGCTTTTACATTTTCACTCTAAAGAGTGAAAAGGTACCAAACCTACCTGTTCTGGTGAACTGGTTGCTACTGACCAAAGAAAAAACACAAACAAAAATTTTGAGTGAAGGTCTGTGATAATGTAGTGTAAACTCAACTATTTTTTTTAAATGTCAGATAGGTTTTTAAGCTTTTAGAAACTCAAGCTAATCTGTCTGTCAAAAACTGTTTCAACATCATCACTGCTGAATACCTTCAGACTTTGCTTGCTTGCACCCCCAATCACAGAGTTTTTTTACTGAAGACGTCAACAAGTTAAATAAAGTTTTGGTAACACTTTATATGAACGACACACGATTAATCACTAGTAAGGTATTAGTTAATACTTTATTCACTAATTATAAAGTTTTATGCTCCTTATTTATGCTCCTTATCATCCATCATTGTCTGTCTGTCAGAAATTCACAAGAATTGTTACTCTTGTTACTCTTCTTGCAGTATTGCTAAGAATTTACAGCATTTCGTCACCTAATAGGTCATCACAGAAATTGTGTTCAAGGTCACATTTGTTGTTCTCAGCAGATTTAAATTCTCATTAGTTTGTGCAGCTGTACCTCAAACTGTGGTACATAATCACAAGAATTCCCCTTATCCAGAACAAGATTCCTCCTATTGCCCTTCAAAAATAAGGCAATTTCTTTTTGTGAAACACCTCAGTTTCATTAACATCGGACCTTTGTTTAAGTAAATGCTTAACTACATGCCATACAATATACAGGTCCATGTTTGATGTTGTGAAAAGATCATAAACAGTGCAGACAACATTTTCAGGTCTGAATATGACGACACTAAGGATTTAGAAAAAAAGCAAAATATCTCTTTCTTCCACCCAGCACAGCTTTTGCTGCTCCAAAGTCCCAATGTGTATGGCTGCCAGGCGCCTCATTACTTTCTGGTGGTATCCAAACACTAATCTGTACAGGTTTAGGGTGGTGGATTTTTGTCCGATTGTTTTTTGAGGCCTGTCCTCTGTGCCTGGAAAACTCTGTACTCCTCTGCTCCAGCAAAGCTAAACAGTAATTTGGTTTCTGTCTGGCTTTGGCTAAGATGTTGCAAAGTTTCTCCTTCCCTTGGTGGCTGCCAAGCATGTCCTGAATAATAACAGGAGAGAATATGGCTCCTCTCTCAGGCAGGTTTATCGCCCCTTTGCTCTCCCTCTTTTTGATGGCTTGTGGGCTGGGCTTTTAGAAGGGAATGCGTGCTCAGTCAAAGCACTTTAATCCATGTCCTCTACAAACAAGTGTCACAAGAGGGATGTGTTTCTCAAAATCTGGCTTCCTAATCACATGCAAGATCATAAATCAGAGTTTTTAATGTTACTTTAGAGTTGTAATTTGCAAACGTGAGATTGCTGTTTATCCCACAGTGTCTGCATTTTTCACCACGACACTGATAAATTAATACCACACTTCAAACAAGAGCAAGTGGGTGTAATTTGTTACACAGCTTGATCTTTTTTACATCTTCAGCATTCAATAAAGTGCAAAAAACATTTAAAAAAGTCTCTCTGCTGCACTGCATAAATGCAATCCATCAGATATATTCATTGCTTTGACAGCACATTGAGTTCAGACACTTTAAAGTGTGCCAAATAAAATACAGCTGTGGAGTACTCACATCTTAATATCTCAAGTATCTAACTGCTGCACAGCAAATTCTGTAATAGACAGAAATATACCGTGCTTTTTTACTAAGAGAGCAAGTTGATGTCTTTTTGAGAAAGACGGTGGGTTTTTCCCCCCCAAATGGTGACTATAAATACTGCATAATATTCTGTACAAACGAGTAGCACTAGGTCCATATAATTATTTATTCAAAAGTAGCAAATCAAAAGTCATAAGCCACCACTTCTGTTCAACAATGGTTGTTCATAGAAGGAACATAGAAGAAATCACAGAGTCACTTCACAAAGGCACGGCACCCCACAGAAGAGCCACCTCAAAAGGAAAAGGCTGAACAGTACATCTGCGCTTAGTGGAGAAAGGACACAGTTTCATGTTCAGATTTTGGACCAAGAAGACAGAAGGTTTGAAAAACAAGTAAAGGAGGTCATCTACATCCACTGAGAACAACCATTGTTGAACGCATTACTGTACTTAAGCAGAATTTTAAGGTGTCTGTGCTGTACTTCAATATTTATTTTTCTGACAACTTTCTTTGCTCCATACATTTTTACACAAATATCTGTACTTTTTATGTCTTACATTTTCAAAGCTCTATTTTAGGTTCAAAAAATTTGAGGGAAGTTATTATTTCACATCACTGCATGCCTTCAAAATCACACCGATTTGAGCCAAAATGAAGGAAAAGGCCAATCTAATATGCGTATCTGCAATCACTAGGGCTTATTGCATACAAAATAATGAAAGAGACAAAAGCATATAATTTCTGTATGATTTATAGACCTATACTCAGGGGTTCAAGTAGGCCAGAATAAGTGAAGTTTAGCATTTAGCTAGCATTACTGAAAAGTAGCGAGCACAATTTCAAGTGCAATGCTTTTATCAGCTCAACAAACATCAGCAAACACACAAACTGTTTGTGTGCAGTTTGTCTCACAGTGTGTCTGCAAGCTGAAGGTCCAGCCGCTGTATTTCACAGGGAGAGAAAAGAGTGAGCGACTTTATTCAGAGATGGAGAAAGATTAAGACAGACAGGACAGGAGAGGAGAGGAGAAGAAGTTGTATTTAAAGGTAAGCACTCAGATATTGGATGTGTATATGATGTGTTTTGATAAATTAAAATAAAATAAAATATAAATATAGCATCTACCATCCTGAAAAACAAACTAATGTATACTTTATATTATCTAAAGTCTGCTTGAAAATACTCAGCAATTTAGAGCATGAATTTGAATTCAAGCTGGTGATAATTAAATTCATTCACTGAATTCCACCTATATATCAACTTTATATGATCCAGTATAAAGACAGTATAAACGGTATAATGTTAGTGCTCCAAATCAGCTAAGATACCTAGCTCAGTTATAGTGTTTCCGAATACATGTAATACAGACTAAACCAACTAAACATGCACTGGTAATTAACTATTATTAACTATTAATAATGCAAGACTCACCTGGTATAATCTCTTCCGGTGTTCCAAAAGCCTCCACTGGTCTCTCTGGTGTTGGTAGGGGTTGGGGTGGGTCAATGGGCTCCTGATAAACTGGTTTATTGACAGGAGGATTTGGTAGAACAGTGTAGCCCATTCCACCAGGACAGATTTCTTTGAATTTAGCTGCATGACAACACATGACATGAGTAGTTAACTCTATATCTGTATTCTTAGAATGAATACAAAAGCACTAGAATAAAAACTCTAACAAAACCCACCATTAACCAAAGTATGAACTATGATTTTTCGCTCTTATGTACAGGGTACTAGGAACACATTTCTGATAAAGAGAAAAGGGCTGGCCTCCATGAATACACAAAACATTTTATGCAGACCTGATAACGTATTTAATGCCTTCCCACACCTCTCCCCTCCCACAACTTTCCATTCTTTCTACCTCTCTGCTCTTTCAACCCTATATTAAGTAAATGATAGTCTTACCAAGATAACGTCTACCCTTCTCCTCTATAACAATATAAAAAGAGAAATGGAATGAGATAATAAAAAGAGAAAAAAAGATATTTAACTAACTTTAACTAAGAATGCAATGACTAAATACTATTAAGCAGTCAGTTCCCAGGATGAGATAACGGAGAACCCACTGACACTGAAAAAATGGTGGACATCTCTTTTTCACTGAACAAAACACCTTAAAATTAGTAGAAAAAACCCATATAGAAATAGAAATATATGACATATTTTGATTGGAGTTTGATAAGTGGTACACCCAATAATGTTTCAGAAATGAGGAAAATCCCAGGCTGGAGCATGTCTATTTCTGTCTTCTTTAATTAACTATTATATGCTTAACTGTGAGTTCATTCACCAGCTCTATCTGAAATATCCAGCCAATGTGTTTTAGAATCAGATATCTCGAGCTGTTCTTCTCTAACTTCCATCACAAAATCATTAAACTTGCATGTTTCAAGGCCTAGCTCCTGGTTTTTGTATTTCCAACAGTGCCGCTGTAGACCGATAATACTTCCTTGACTGTACATTTGTTCTTTCGAGAAAAAGGATTTTACTATTTGCTTTAATATTTTTTTTAAACAATAATCGATCTAATATAAGTACTATATGGCTGGTTGAGGCTGTTTTGTTGCATAAAGTCACAGGTTTCTTTCTTTTTGACAGATTCTGGTCAAATTTGAATCCCAGCTTAAGCTGTGTAGAAACAATTTCAGTTCCAACTTAAATTCAGTTTGATCACATGTGTGATCCTTGTACAAGTCTTATGTAAACATAAGACTTTAGGAAAGACTTAAGCTTTAACATAAACATCTTCGCAGTTCAGCAAAAATATTTTCAATCTAGTGTTTCTCTTCTTCTCAATTAGTAAAATACAGGTGTAGCGTCTGCATAATGATATTCGTTTTTACTGTTGGTATCAAAATCCATTTGTACAACACTGCCAAGTGCCACTTTGGGGTGATGTATAACATGAATGAATAAAGTACTATTAAACCCCGACTCTTCTAACAGCAGACCTTGCAGCATGCAATTAAAACTGCCAGCAAACTGGCAAGACATGTAACCTGGTGAAGACACAAAGCAGTAATTTCTACTTAGAGTTATTTTGTGAGCTTTGTATGACAAAATATCTGTGATATGAGACTCTGTAGCTCATCTTTATTGCTGAGTTGAATATTCAAGATATAACCAGATAACAAATGTTAAAGCCAGGAAAACACGCAAGGACCTTTGCCTGACAATGCCATCACAAGGACTTCATTATATCTGTTTAGCTTTCTTTAACTAACCAGACATAATGCATTTGGAATGTTTCCACATTTTGTTTGTTTGTTTCTTTTTTGTAAATTTACATAAAGTAAGTCAGTCAAATATCCCATTAATAAGTATTCCGAAGATACTCTTTCAGGACAATCCAAGAACTTTGTTTGTGCTTTACCAGTGGAGGATTCTGTTTAGATAAATAAGGAAATAAATTTAAAACAAAATGCCAAAGAAGTGTTTCTGTAAACACTGTATATGGACATAATATTGACAAGGAAGGAAATGAAGACAGTTATTTGTTACTTATTCCTCTATAAGCACAAAGATAACGCTTATAGACAATAACATAATGCTTTTCGGAATTCTCATAATAGATACATAATAGATAATCTTGAGTCATCATCACAAAACATGAGAATTAAAAACAACCTGAGGCAGCTGTTGAATTGGTGCTATATAAACAAACTGAAATAAAAAAATGAGATGTGGGTATATATATCATATATATCACAACTATGTAATGCCTTCAACAATATAAGGGAATGCAACTACCTAGAAATACCAACTATCATTGTGTAATTAAATTCCACTGACATAATGAGATGTGTAGAAACAAAGACAAACAAGAAAGTGATACAAAACAAATTACTGCAAAAGGTTTTGCTATTCTAATCTAAAAGCAACCCTAAAAGCAGCTATTCAGCCAAGCTGTGAAACCCATGCAGACAGAGAGTGGCAGGATAACAGACTGGGACATAAGTTCAAGCTCATAATCATCCCAAAGGACGGAGCTTTATAGTTTGCTGATTTGCAAGGCCAAAGTAAATTACAAGACTGTCGAATAGTGTTTGTCATCGTGTTTCCCCCATAGAAGTCACAACAGAAAATTTGGGGCCTTATTCAGGCAGGACAACTATCTGACATATCTTGGGGCCTTACCTGTTCCTGGAGGGGGGCATTTGTCACAACGAGGGCCCCAGGCTTTGCCCACACTGCAGCAGCAAAGCTGTTTGCTCAGCTGGGCAGACACTGGGTGCAAACATTGCCTCCCTGAGCTGACCAAACGGAAGCAAGCCCCCTTCTCCTCTTGGATGGGTGTTTCGGCTGAAGAGGAGCACAGAAGAAGGGCAAAGAGGAGGAGGGAGGAGGCGCAGGAAGTGGCACATCAAAGTGCAGGAGACACAAACATGGAGGAAAGAGAGGATAAAGAGTAAAGAAGTCCCCTTCACCAGAGCAACCTTCCCCTCTGTCACAAACGCAGTCTAAATATATGTCTAAAAACAAAACCAGAGTACATTAAAGAGAGTACATGTTTTACAGCAAGAGGCTGGGCAACCACATTTTGGTGGTGGCACAAATAACTACAAACGCACACACATTCAATCACCAGAAAGCAAAGACCACATGATGAAGGAGAAATTTTGGGGAAAAAAATGAACATTTTCATGCCAATGCTTCATGCACTACCAAAGTGCTGGCTGAGATGAAGGCATGCAGAGAGTTTGGCTTGGTTTATAAGTTCTAGGGCAAAAATCAAACTCCACAAATAAATGCTGGAAGCAGTTCTGACTGGAAAACAGACAAACTAATGACCCCCATAGGGAACCAAGACTGATTTCCTTTTTGCCAGAAACATTACCTGAAGTAAATCATTTCACTTACTGGTTAAATACTTGACCTATTTTCCCAGCAAATACCTTGATTTAAAAACATCAGGAATGACTGATGTAAAAGTCAGAATTAGGTTTGCATAGTTCATTCTTAAGCTAAAAAAAAGGTCAAATATAAGTTGGATTTTTAAAAAAATATATTTTTAATTTTGATGTCATTTGGAAATTTGCACAAACCTTATTGAAACTGACATGTATCATAGTAATATTTAACAAATAGTTTTAAGAATATGGTGAGGTTGAGACTACTCATGTCTGCGTGTGAAAATATCAAGCTGAAGTCACATCCATATTCATTTAGAAAGATCGATACATGCTCTTTTAATGCTATTTAATTTAATATTTAATAATGGTAGAAAGAAAGTACACCCTTTGAATTCTAAGGTTTTATGTATCAGGACATAATAAACATAATCTTCTCCTTAGCAGCTCTTAATATAGGTAAATACAATTCAGATGAACTACAAAAACTACATATTACACCATGTTCTTATTTAATTAACAAAAACTAAGCCAAAATGCTTCAAACAAAAGTTCACTATTACAACTTCAATAGGACTTGAGGGGGTAAGATGAAGCCAGGTGCTGTTAACCAAATGCACTTGACTGGCCATCAGCAAATCTGAGTACCTCTATAGAGAAAATGTACCTTCTTTTTACCATGATGAGGTTAAAAAAAACAAACAACAAAGCTCTTCAGACAGGAACTGTGTCTAGGCATAGCGCTCGGGAAAATTTCAACATTTTAAGTTCCCAGGAGCAAAATAAACTCAATTAGAATGAAATGGAAGAAGTCTGAAACCACTAAGATTGTTGCTACAGTAGGCCAGCTGACCAAAATGACTTAATAGGCAAGGAGGGCCTTGGCCAGGACGGTAACTAGGAAATCAACAGCCACTCTGGGGTTTGCCTGTAGAAATAGTAAAACCTGCCAGAATGAAAACTAACCCTGCTGCACTGTGCCGGTCTTGCCTTTATGGCAGTGAGCGGATGTAGCCCCTCCTCAGCAAAACGCAGATGTCACCCAAAATGCTCAAACGGTTGTGAGAGCATGAGAAAAATCTTTCTGTGGTTTGAGGAGACAGAAATTGGGCTATTTTGTCTAAATGGTCTGAACAGTGTTTGCCAAGAAATAGCATGCTTGGTTCAGCATCTATTCATCATGAATATATTAGTGTGTGTTCAGGATTTAGATAACAGAAGTCACAAAGCCCAGAGAACTGATAATCTCACATTTTAGGATACGTATGCTTCAAACATATTGCTCACCTGTCCCCCTTACACTAAAGCAATGTAGAGTATAGAGTATGAAGGGTAAAAAACATGTAAATCATTGGGGTTCTCTTTCAGTGGAGTGTAGGTTTGAGGAGCCCTCTGCTGTGCCTTTCAATTAATGAGTGGTAGCCACAAGAGGAAAAAAAGGCACAATCCCATGCACCAACCTAATTATCCTGGGGTTGTCAAAACATTGATTCTCAGATATTAATCGATACTAAGAGTTAATATCGAATTAAGATACTCATTTGCAACTGCATCAGTATCATCATTAGTGTCATCTTTGCCTCCTCCAGCTGACACACAACTTCACACAGCACCGCTCCAGAGACCCACACAGCTCCTCCCCTCACTAACAACTTAAGTATTTAACATTCACAACACTGAACAACACTGTACGAGGAATTTCAAGAGAGGTCTGTAAAGCTCCCGTTTCACAACACTTAAGTATTACAGTAGAAGTTATCATAAATGTTAACCTGGCCCCTGTTAACGTTAGCCATTTAATGATTAGCAGGTACCCAATAGCCAAATTAGCTGTCTGTTATCATTAACATAGAGACTGTAGTTAAAGATGAATAATTAATTAATAATAAAGCCGAATGGGTTGCAAATGAAATATTTAGTCATGGCAGAGCACATTATAGACACATGGAGAACCGGGTGGATTATTGATTGTGTAGCGCAGCGGGGTAAACATAGCTGAATTGAGCAGAGAGTCCAGAGTGTGGAGAGCTAATCCAAGCAAATAAAGAGCACATTTCGGAGCAGAGCAGCCAAATGAGATGGGTTTCGTGGGCTGAAGAGCAGAGCTGAGGATGTAAGAGCTGCAGACTGAGGCAGAGCAGTGTGAATGGTTGATGAGAAAGAAAGGCTGCAGGCAGATATGGACAAGATGATAAACTTGAACCTTTCTACCTCTAAAATAATTTGTTAAAATGTCTTTCTTATCTTGTGATAGCCAGTTGTGAGGTCAGTTTTAAAATGCAGACAGTAGCCAGTTCAATATTTCACAGTGAGTTATTTTACAGTATACTGTTAACTTTTCCATAATGCTTTTCCGCTACAATAATTAAATAATTCAGATGTCTTAGTTTATTAGTAGGCTCTAGAATACATTTAACGTTTACAATCTGTAATGAAATTATCTCAATAATTTATTAAATGAATAGAACTACTAAAGTTAATATTAAATACTTGTTGGTGGAAAATACTCAATAATCGAATTGTATCAATTATTGAGTATTTTCCTGGGTATCGGTATCGAGTTTGAAATTCTAGTATTGTGTTAACACGAATTTATATTATACTGCAAAAGAAAGGCAGCACATGCTCATGGCATGTCAAATAGCTTCATCATGTTTCAAAACAATAACTTTAGTACTTGTGCTTAAGAAATTGCCCAACTAGCTACAATTCCCAATATTTACCGACCCTTACGCTCCTCCCCCTTGTAGAAGACAGTAATGAGATATTTTGGGTTTTGCTGTGTGTGTAACTCTCAGTACATGCTTGCATTCATGCATTTTATTTACATATGTATTACATATGTATTATTTTAGCATTTAGCAGAGGAAATAATGAAACACACATTTCCCATGTCTTCTGTCATAAGGTAATGGGAAATATCAGACTCGGGGAAGATCTGAAAGTGCAAATCCGCATATCTAAGACCAGCATGCAAATGTAATGCAAGAATCTTTTGCTCAGTCTGACACAGCTCCATTAGATGTTCTGAGTCTAGAATTACTGAATGAGCAACTGTGATAAAAACTGTGATTGTAGGACTTACGTATGCACATGGTGAACGTGGGATCAGGGACATAACCAGGTTTACATATGCACCTGTAGCTGCCCAGAGTGTTCACACAGTTTCCATTTGGACACACACCCTGTAGCTGGCACTCATCCAGATCTGTGAATTATTGAAGAGTTGACAGTTAATTAAAAGATTTTTCAAACAATTTCTTCACCTTGCAGAACAAAAAAAAAAACAAAAAGCAAAATTAACCACTTTTCTCTTTCATATGGTACGGTATACTTGAATTCATATACTTCCATTAGTGCATTAAGTACTATTCATTATTACTTTTCTAGTACATGAGTTTATAACTGCAATGCCTGAAAAGAATCTGCTGCTGTTAGTCAACTAGCATTGATGAAATCATCAGTGCTTAAGGATACTCTGTTTGGTGGTCCTGGCTTTTAAGGCAAGAAGTGCATAGCACACTTCTGTCACATGCATTTCAGCATGCACATTGTGAATGCACTTATGGACAGAATAGCAAGAGTAAGTCTGGAAGTACACAATGCACAGCTTTGGTAACTATTGGTGGTTCAGTGGTCAGTATTTTCCACCCTCGCATGCCTTCAGGTTCCAGGTTCAAACCCTGGCTGGGGCCTTGCTGTGTGGAGTGTGCCTGCAGGAGTTCTTCTTGGTACCAAGCTTCCTCCCACAGCCCATCTCTTTGTAGATTCTGTATTGGCCACGGATGGTGAGGTAGATAAAGTGCTGTATGAATGTATGGTTAAAATGTGACCTGTAGTTAAACTGCTTTGAATGGTTAGTAAAACTAAAAAAGTGAGTACATTACAACTAAAATGTCAAATGTTGTAGAACTGTATTCTTTTCTATGCAGCTGTCTGTTAATGCTTTAATTTCTAAGTGTGTTCAGTGAGAACACACTTGGGCCCGATCATAGTCAGTGACACATGTCTATAACCCATCATGACAACCAGTTTAAAGGTGAAAAGGAGCTCAGTTGTTTCAGGTAGCATGTTTTCACAGACTGTTGACAGCCTTCTTGGTTGATCTTTTTTACTACTGAGGTCCTTCATGCTATTCTCTTACTAAAACAACCTTTATGCAACAACAACCATTAATGGATGAGGAAACTTTCATGGGTCAGCCATTACTGATGCTAATGAAAATCTCTGTCAACTGAAATTGTAATTATTTTTAAACGAATCAATTTGTGATGGATGGAAAGGAAATCCAGATGAACTCAACTGCCAATATTATACTGGACTATTACTGAAAAAATACTATACTTTTTGTAAATATACAAACCACATTATTATTGATATCATTATTATTATTCAATATTCACCTGGATTTCAGATGTCATAGCCTTTCTCATGTCATATCCAATTTTAATACATCGGGATGGCAAAGCCTGAGACTTCACAATGGAACCTAACTAACCAATGGTGGCTACATCAATCGTTTTTATAAAGTTTATGGGTCTTACCAGTGCATGATATCTGCAATGTACTGCAGTAGTCTGTTGTTGTGAAGAGAGGGCTAAGCGTGAAGGGAAAGCTGTTAATTTAGCATAGATAGCATAGAGACTAAGAGCTGTAAGTAGTGACTAGACCCATAAGCAGTGGTATTTAGCCAGGATGACTCCTGGTTTTCTCTTTTGGTATCCCCATGTGACCAGACACATATAAAATGGGTGGATGGCTCAGACTATTTGTTCTTCAGCATTCTAAGCAGATGCTGGTGAATGTACTTGTGTCTTTTCTTTATATTTTGTGCAGTACCACACTTTGAATGTCATGGAAAAAAATTACTTCCTCTCTATGTTCTGAGCAGCCAAGCAGAACAGTCTGCTGGAAAAGGTCAAGCTCCTCTTTTGTGGGTTCTTGTAAAAAAGTTGGTGCCACCAAACACTGGCCCACTTCCACTTTGCAGTTAGCGGTTTCTAGACTGTCATCAGTCAGGAAACACCCTGAACAATCAATGATTAAATTTAGCCTGAGATTAACACCACCCCTACATAGCTGTAACCTAATTTAAAGTGCATGTTGCATGTGTGTCTGTGATGCTACTTAGTCCCAGTTTAGAGTCACTGACTCGTGGTTTTTGTGGATATCATGCAACTTTCAGTAGGTTCTAGTTTAACCTAGACACTGGTGGGAAGTTGCTTTGGAAGGGCCAGTTTCTTAATTTGAATATAACCTAGAGATAATACTTCTCAGCTCTATTCACACTTTTTGATGCAACATAGGTACTGGATCCTAATGCACAGAATTTTAGAGTATCTGTAACTCTTGTCATTTATATTAACTGCTTTGAATATTTTTACAACATTTAAAAATGCTGTTCCTGCCTAGTTGTAACCACATATAGGAGGGTTTCTGCTTTAAAATAAAAGTCCCCATCAAGAGGCTTAGAAGGGTTAGGAGAGGTGTAACTCACAAGTGTTACCCAGAAGACTAAAGGTTTTTGCAATTTGTGGTATTTGGTCTTAAGCATTGGGCATACTGAAATATTGATGTTTTTAAAAGTAGTATTACAATCGTTTTTACAGTACACCCAGAGGCAGACATGAATGTTAGTACCACATTTTGTGACACCACACCCGACAGTTACAACACTTTAAAACATAAATTTCATACTCGTAATGGCAGCACAGGAATAGTAAGGTGATCAGCAGAGTCAGCAGGATTCATCCTGCAGGAATATTGAATTTCTCCACAAAATCACGGGTGACTTCATCAACTGAATATTAAGATATTTTATCAAATATATGAAAACATAAACAATTACAGGGAACCACACGTCTTTACCATATTATTATAAGCTATATAAGCATTAGGATGTCAAAAACAATAGCATAAATTCTTACCTTGGCAATGAGAACTGTTGACTCTTATGTAACCCTGAGGGCAATCTATCAGGGGGAAAGCTGATGACGGGAGCATGTGAAGAGCAAAACAAAGAGAAGGAGCACACGTTAGTCACAATTTGAGAGGAAATGTCTGGGTTCTCATTCTGTAATAATTTCAAAATACATTTATGAGTATTCAATTAAAGTCTCATAATGTCGCTAAAGCAAAAAATATAAATCATGTTCCTGAAGAAAAGAAACATGTATTCACTGTAAAATTTTGAAAACTACTAATTCTCTGTAAGTTCAAAATACAAGCTACTCTTCACAATTCAATCATTTTCTCATTAGATACATTGTAAAAAATGTTAATTATAGTCAATTTAAGTTAACAGCATACCTTCACCATGGTTTAAGTAAAGGTACAGTATTGCATATTTTTATATTTATTGATTTATTTTTTGCTATTTAATCTCACTCCCTTGGTTGGTAGTCAAATTACAATTTTGACTGTCATTGAGAATGAGAACCCAGTCAATAGAAATATGTTTGTCATTGTGCAATCTGTTTTGCGTATGTGTACAACTGAATTACATATTTAAGGCGTACTTTAATCTCTGTGGCTTCAGTATTTTGCTGTAAAATGAATATAAACTACTTGTATCTGTAAACAAACATGAGTGGTTGAAGAGTAGATATGATTTAGTTCTAAACCAAACAGAGAAGAAAGGGCAAAAGGGAGAAAAAAAATCATATTAAATTGTATATAGAGATGAGTTGAGATAAGAATACATTTATTTGAGCTTCTTCACGCAATAAGATGAGCAGTAAAGTCTGTATTATCTGTATAAATACACTGGATTTGTTACTTTAAAAAATGTACTGAATCAACTTGAAAAATTACTAAATTTTAAGGTAATGAAAGAATAATTAAGATAGGACACAGTGTTAAAAAAGAATTATTAATGGAACCATGAACGGTTGCAGGAAAGGAGGTGGAGGTAGCAGCTAGAAGCTACTTAAACAGCAACATTTGTACACAGTATAGCAAACATGGGAAGTCAGTCTCTTCTAAACTAGAGCCTGCGGTACAGCTGGACAAAGGAACCAGTGGGTAAGTGGTACCCAAATACCTAAAAGAAGATTGATGTTTTGTTGAGAACAAAACAAGGCAATGATTGTTTGACCAAGAAAGCCAATCTATTTACCAGTTACCAGAGTCTCCATGGCACAATGGACTATTTCACACTTAAATGTTAAAAAGAAAAAGAAAAAAAAACACCTCGTGCCTCCACCATCCCTGAGGAGAGAACAGAGAGTGTAAATCTCTGGCCCTTCGGTGACTCCCACTAAAATGCTGCATATGAAAAGACTTGATCTTCCCTGTACTGATGTCTTATTGCATGTGTGCTAAAAGCAAGCACGAGAGTTTGTTCACAAAAATACAGTGTTGAGAGCTTCAAAAAATAGATGACACTCTCTGGGGGGTTTTGTGCCCCCCCCCCCTTACAAAACGGGGCAACCATAAGTTAATCCATAAACAGTAGAGTCTTTCAGTTCTATTCCCTCCTATTCACTGAGAGCTATATCCTGAGCAGCTCAGGTGTGCATGGCCTAAGATGCAATCAATCTTTTTACACTCAACAAAAATATAAACGCAACACCTTTGTTTCTGCTCCCATTTTCCATGAGATGGACTTAAAGATCTAAAATTCATTCCAGATACACAATATTACCATTTCTCTCAAACATTGTTCACAAATCAGTCTAAATGTGTGATAGTGAGCACTTCTGCTTTGCTAAGATAATCCATCCCACCTCACAGGTGTGCCACATCAAGATGCTGATCTGACATCATGAGTAGTGCACAGGTGTACCTTATACTGCCCACAATAAAAGGCCACCCTGG
>VVHJ01064646.1:9538-23944 GCA_015107715.1 Tylochromis polylepis
CCCCCCCCCCCCCTTTCTGCAACTAAAACAGTAATTTGCACCCTGTTGCACTTACTGGGCTTGATTAGCAACTCTGGTGCCAAAGATTAGTGCAAACCTCTGGCCTCACAATTTAAATGAATAAGACTGTTAGAACTGATAGCTGGCTTTAACGATTTTGTCTCTTTGTAGACCTCAAAGAAGCTGCAGAGGCCTTGAGGGCGGGAAGACATACCTCTCATTTTTCATGGCTATTACCGAGGGAAAGATTTCAGACAAAAGTATTGTGAGAGTGCACAAGATTTTTGCTGCTGTTGCCACAACTGAAGCTAACGCTGTGCAGCAGTGACATCTACTGGTAAATAAAATGACTTACAAATACAATTTCAAATAGGTTAAGTCTAATATTTTTTTTTGTCTCATTAATAATTCGACAGTGCCAAAACAATGCATAATATTAAACTGAATAGGGCTGTTTACTGCATTTGCTCCTTTAAGAAAAGGGAGACCTTGAAAGGAGACTTGTCTAATGTATCATCTTACTAATAAATCACTGTCTTCATTTTTATTGGGGATCACAAAAAACAGTCAAAGAAAGAAAAGAAAGTACACCCTCTTTAAAATTCTGAGGTTTTATATATCAGGACAAGTGTGAGCACCTCTGTAAAAGTAGAAGTTTTTGCAGTTTCCTGGAACATTCAGGACAAAAGTTAATGCAGTGCCAAGGAGGAAAACAGCAGGAATGACTTTAAACAACCAACTGCTGCTCCCCATCAATCTGGCAAGGGTTATAAGGCAATTTTCAAACAATTTGAAGTCCATCATTCTACAGTGAGAAAGATTATTCACACTTGAAGAACATTCAGAACAACTGCAAATCTTGCCAGGAGCACATGCCTGAGCAAATTCACCCCAAGGTCAGACCATGCAATGCAACGAAACGAAATGAAACTGCAAAAAACAAACAAACAAAAAAACCTCAAAGGCTACATCTACAGGCTTCAGTTAGACCAGGGGTGTTAAACTCCAGTCCTCGAGGGCCGCTGTCCTGAAACTTTTAAATGTGTCCCTGCTGCAACATACCTGAATAAAATTATTAGGTCATTAGCAAGACTATAGAACTTGACTGCATGCTGAGGTGACAACCCCCAACCCTACTCAAGTAAATTAAAGTGAAGTTAAGAGTTTGGAAAATGTACTTCTAAAAGTACTTTTATTGCACCATGTTCATTCACTCATGAGCTGCTGTAACATGAATCAAATGGCTGAATTGCCACCTCAGCATGCAGTCAGGTTCTATGGAGTCTTGCTAATGACCTACTAATTGTATTCAGGTGTGTTGCAGCAGGGACACACGGAAAAGTTTCAGGACAGCGGCCCTCAAGGACTGGAGTTTGAGACCTGTGAGTTAAACTAAGCTATACTTGCTCTCCCTGGTGGGGAGAGCAAGTACAGCAATCTTGATGAATCTGATTATAGCACACTATAAAATGTTCATCGTCTATGACATGAGCCAAAATAGTTGTGACAATGAACCAATGTTTGGTCCTGTGCAGTTGCTCAGTGGCCATGAGAACAAAAAATGGTCAAATTAAGTATACTCAAAAAACACTTGATTTACAAGTGTGCCATTGATGCTGCTGCTATCCTCTACTGCCCAGCTGTGTAAAGCACAAAGAAAATGGAAAGGCTGTTGCAGCACAATTAAATTAACACAGTGAGGGTTAGGTCTGATGCTAGCCTTATGTGCTTTAGAGAAATTTAAAAAATGACATTTTTGGAATAAATGTCAATAGTTTTTGTGTGTCAGTTAGTGCCCTATGATTGCCAAAACTTGGAAAACCAAGCCAAAAAGGATATATTTCGATACCACAGGGTTAGACTTTAGACATTAGAATTGCAGTTGGGTTGCATTTTAGAAGTTGCAGTTATGATCTGTCAGAGGTATTTCTTTTAATATTCACAATATATCACAAAAATAGATTCTTGGGTATAGCAGTGAATTAGTTGCAATTTAAATTTTAAAAAAATTAAGTTGATATTTTCTATAATAATTCCTTTTTTAAACAAGTAAGTAGGTGTGAGTAATTATGCTATGAAGTGAAACAGGGACACTGGCAGACGCCAGTGTTTACTAAAAAATGTAAGTTTGAGAAAGAACAGCTGCGATTTCATGGTGGGCCAGATGCATAGATGATATGATTAAGGACCTGCTCTCAATCACGTACCTCTCACTGTTCACACACAGTGAGATCTCTATCTGTGCATGATACATATACATGATTACCTCAGCACAAAGAGGGGGGCAATTTTGTTCAAACCTTTTTGTTGTGTTTGATTTTGGCGTTCTGTTGAGTGGGACGTTTCTCTTAGCTTGTTCACTTATATTACCAAATATCGACTTCAGTATATTTTCTCCTGTCTCTCATGGTGCCTAGTCTTGTAGATGGCCTTGATTTTAATTGCCAGTACTGAGATTTCTCTGACTGAAATTCTAGTTTCAGAACAATTTAAGTACTGAATAGATTTCTTATTTTATTTCATTTGTCTTAAAGTTAAAAAAAATGTAAGGTAATTAGTCCATGACGTAACACAAAGGCCACATTGTTTAATAGATAGAGTTCAACAGTTCAGTAAATACTAGAACTAATCATTTTTGTCCTTTGTAAATTGGAAGAAATAACCCTTTAGCAGAGCTTGTGTAACAAAGTCATTTCAGCTAACACTGCACCTCACAGAGAACCACATCTGCTTCTTTGGGATGTTTTATATGTGCATGAAGGCTATTATGTATATGACAATATATGAGAAAAATGTAATATATGATAAAAAAAAAATATTCATATGTGATCAAAGTCAGTCCTGTATGCTGTAGATATATGTCCCTTGATGATTTATTAGGGAAGTTCTGTTTTTTCTTATTCATTGTGACATGGACCGCTTATGTTTTCTAGTTTCTGCATCGAGAGCAGAATATGATATGTGACCAGTGGAGAGGCTCAAACTGTTTGCATGCAGTGAAAGAGGGGACTGTGAACCCAGTCTGCTCCTCTTTTCCTCTCCTCATGCTATCCCAGCACAGCCAATTATCAAGATGAACTTGCAACTGATCTTATTGCACAAAGGCCCACGGCAGTTAACAAATCTTACTCTATTTCTTCATGCAGTCTGGAATATTTACTAAGAACACTTTTAATCCCTCAAGTCTGAAGTCTATTGATTAAAGGAGGCAGATACATTTCAGCAAAGACCACAATCAATAAACACAGCAGTGTGCGGACGATATAAAAGTCTTTAATTGTTAATAATTCAATCAGAAAATTGTGGATTTGTTGCACAGAGGCAGTCACTTTTTTTTTTTTATCTTCAGCATCATTGATAGATTAGGTTTAGAAAGGAGTGATGAGTAAATATTATTTATGCGTGAAAGACAGGCATGATAAATATCCCATAAAATTTTTTTTTTTTTTAAGCATGGAACATCATTGAACAACCCAAGCACTTCACTTATTACCTCTTGAAACATAAAATTATACAGTGGTCAAAACCATGAAGTGAAATTGATGGGGGGAAGGGGTTTCTATGACCACTTCAGGTCTTTGAAATAAATAAAATATTTAACAGCTACTTCGACTCCAGGTGGTTTCCAGAATTTTCAGCATCATTATACCACTAAACCAGAAGAATCTTTTATTTGATACACAAAAGGAATAGTATTACAATTTGAAGAAAGGCATTTCATTCCTTTCTTGCTTGTATCAACAAACGCAATGTGTCCTTTTAAAACTTGGTTTTGATGTTATGTGTTAAATGGTGACCTTTAAAGGTAGCTGGCTGTTTCCCTGTTTCCAAAGTAACGCAAAGCTAAGCTAACAGACTGCTGGCAGCTAGCTTTGCTTAGCGTTTAACTTCCATAGAAATCCCCCCCAAAAAAATTCTTCTATAAGCACAGCCCACCCCTACTACATTCAACACGCTGTACTGCAGCAACTACAGCAGCACTTTAATGTAGAGGACATCAGACTGTTTTATTCATCCACATTCTACCCCCTTGTCCCTGTTAAGCTAACTGAATAGGGCAAAGGCAGTGACATTCATCATATACAGGAGGAACAACCATAAAGGGCAGCGTGAGGTTGATAGAAGAGGGAGAGGCAGGCAGCACAACACGCTGTAAAAGCCAAAGGCCTCCGGTGGGGACAGCAGTGGAGAAGAAATGTAGACATCAACAAAAAGGGAAAGCAAAAACGCAATGTCTCAGGTGGGACACTGATCAAATTTGTGATCTAGCACTGTAGGCACACTTCAGCTCCTATTATTATTTGCCGTAAACTACAAAGTACATGAAGCAGCTCTTTGTATCTGCAGTCTCTACAACAGGTGAACAATGCACACACTGCAACAATGTGAGCAGACAAATGGCTCGCAATTAAAAGACACTACATGAAATCCCTTGGTATCAGCGCGACTGATAACTGGCGACGCAGCTTGGCAGCTAGTGGGTGTCGATGTGAAGGGCCACCCGCAAGAAAAACTGACAAAACAGTAAGCATGTGTGCTGGCAGGGTGAAACAAGTCCTCGTTTTTATGAGGCTGGTCAGTTGAGGCAGTCAGAGCTACACAGACAGGCGTATAAAGAGCTTTGTGTAGCTCGGACAGAACATCTCTTGAATCTCAAGTGTTTAAAGTTGGCCTATTTCCACCCTCCTCTAAAGTCTTGGTCAGTGGAAGATGTTGTACATTCATTAGAGGAGAGAACTGTCAAGAGCCCGGCTGACAAATGACCTTAGACCCTAATGCCTGCCCAGCTATAATGTGTTTTTATTTTCTGGGAACATCGTCATGCTTGATGAGGTTTTATTGTTAAAGAATAAGGCTGCTTATATTGTGTATTTTTTTTCTCGACGTCAACAAACTTTATAAATGGACTGATCCCAACAACGAATTGATCTACTAATGCACCATCTATTAGTACTAGTTTGTTCCTCGGGTGCTTTAAATGCCCAAATTCTTAAAAAAAAAAAAAAATCTTAACAATATGGTGGAGAAACACATAGACCCTGCCTACACTTGATTATAAATTGCACCTTCGGGGATCAAATTACACACGGACAGTGCTAAAGAAAAAGAACAATCAATATCATGCAATCTGATCCACTTACTCAAAGCGCTTTCTGTGGTGGTTTGGGCCACATATTTATTTTAAGGTCAATGCTTTCATGTTCTGAACTGTCTAAAACAAGAAAATAACTGGAAAATTGTTACGAAGCATTGTCATCATTTCATACAGAACATTTCCGTCATTTTGTTTCACAAATAACAATATCAATAGCCGGAGTAACTCGTACACAAATATTAGTTCTCTTTCTCTTTGCTAACCTAAAGCAAATCTGGCACTTGAGTGGTAATGGAGCATCTGTGTTCAACAGTAGCAAAGACAGCTGGAGACACATGATTGTCACAGATTCACAGATATAAAACAGCAATGAGTCTCTGTTGTCCACTCTTGATCCAATCGCCCGAGATGCATTTTAGCATTAAGTGTGAACAGGGTCGAAGAGTTTTTCTCAACCTTAGAGTGGACTGAGCAAAACCTAAGTTAGACACAAGAATCTTTGATTTCATTTGTATTTTTCATGAGGACTTGTTGACAGTCAAAAAAAATTACAAAATAACACATTTTATATAAAGATAACAAAAAGCAAACAAAAAACAACTATGCTTATACAGTAAAAAGTAGAATTATAATAAATTCAATGGAGTTGCTACAATGGCAGTTTCAATAAAGAGAAAAGAATTCACTTTTTGGGGGGGGGGGGCTGTCTCTATTTTTCACATTTTTTTGTTATTTTTCTTTTTTCTTTTTTTTTGCAAATGAATATGAAATGAAGACATGTTTTTTTCTCTTTTTTTCTGTTGTGTGTTAACATACATGGATGTTGTGAGATATGAAGAAACTGCGTGTCACTTCTACACTATAAACACTATAAACGGGGAACAGGAAAATACAATCCTGCAGACATAGATGAGCACAACTGAGGAGAATGGAAAGAGAGAAGGAGAGAGAAAGAGAGACAGACGGGTGGAGGGGGAGAGCTCCTCTAAGTATCATGACTCATATGCTGAGGTTACATAATCAGTCTGGGGCCAAGCTAAGTGATAACATCAGGTACGACCTGCCTGCTATACTCGGGACATTTAGGAACATCATCTATGAAACCCTCGACTTAACTCGTCGCTGTTATTAACATTCAGAGCCATTGTTAAAATCAGTGTCATTTCAGACTTTTCTGTTGCAGCAGCAGGTCCCTGATTGCAATCAGCACTATTTTCAACAACACTGAGATGTTCCATTATATGTTAACAGGAATGTGTTCGCTGCGTTTTTTCTTTCTTTTTTTTTGTGAAACTCTGGTTTATCTCTGTCTCTCTATAACTCTGTCCCTGCCACACAATGAATCATTGATGGCATTTTAGAGAAATAACTGAGCGGTGATTATTATTGCAGAGGGCTATTGGGAGTGTGTCAGCCCCCACCCAGTTATTTAGTAAGTTGGCTGGATCATCTGTCTCCTCCTGAGAAAGAGAAATTTCCAGTAAATTGACTGAGAAATCCAGATGACTGTCGATAAGTCCGGTGCCTCTGCCCACAGCTGCTAGTCCCAGACTGAGTGCTTTCCTAGTATTTGCAAAGTAAAGGGTGATGATACAATCCACTTGCAGACCTCTGATATGCATCTCTGTTTCACTTTGCCACCCATTACTCTGTGAGGGAACATCCCCCCAGCCCCAGCAGGCCGTCCACATCTTCGTAGAGTACTAGTGCCTGAGACTTAATTCAGTCTGTGGTGGGCCAGAATCAAAGGGCTTTGCTTGTAATGTGACTGTTTGTACATAAATTAATATGCAGGAGCCTGTCAAGATGAGAGAAAAAAAATGGAGTCAGTGGCTTTTACATGAGTCTTTTGCACTGAATAAGCGATGTTAAAAGCCGAACAAAGCGGCTTCAAATTTCAGGTACCTCTGTTGCGTTTCCTTGAATGGTTGCTAGTCTGCAAGAAGAAAGAAACAACTGAGTCAGTGTTCAGATATTTGTAGGACAATTATTTGACAAAAAACGTTTTATTCTTCTCTGGTGTTTCTGTCTCACAGTCAAGACTGTGTTGAAAAACACCCACACACTCCACCCGGCAGTTTGAACTTCTTGGCTTCAATAAAAACAAGAGCCAATACTTCTCATGCCAGAGGATACAAAACTGAATCAATCCATTATTATATTTAACCTCAATGAGCACAAGGACATGTATCCAAGAAGAAAGCCCTTAGGGCCGCAAAACGCAAGAGCGAGGTATGTTTACAGTAAACTCTTAATTCAGGAGGCATGGCAGTTTATAACTCATATTTCTCCATCAGAAAGCCATTTACATAAATAAAGATAGTCAGTCAGTTTTTTATTTTGTAAACAGAGAAAATGAATAAAATTTAACAACAATTTAAAATATGCCCCCAAAAATTGGCTCTCTGTAAAGCACGTTGATTAAAAACACAATTTTTGGACAGAATAATTGTTGTGAACTATATTTAACTTTGCAAATATCAGTACACTGTTGGGTATAGCAAAGTAAATGTTTCTCATTAATATTCAGTAAAAATAAAGGTCAAATAAAACCGAAGGTGCTGCTGGCGACGTGGTTCCACGTGGTGGCGGGGTTTCATGTGGTGAGATGCCTGAGAGGCTACCAGATGTTAGCAGTATAACAGCTCACTGTTCGCCACACCAAGTTCTGCTTCTAAATGTGAGAGGTTCAATGTATGTGCGTGCTGCAGTTCACCTTTACGTGTAGCCTTGGACTGACTGGCAGCCACAGTCGTTAGGTCTGCTGGCAGACCTACATACACACCACCATAGTTCCTTAGAGGAGAGCAGAGGAGAGGGGAGGAGAGGTTTTAAAGACCAAGTAGCAATTTAAAACCATAGAAGGCATTGATTTTTGTTTTAGTGGATGTTTTCAATAGCATTACCAGTATCCCATCGAGCTGATGGACCTCTAAATGGAATTCAGTTATCATTTTTTGAGTTATTGTTCATTTACTTGTTTAAACCTTGCACTTCATTATCAGAATGCTGCAAAACAAAATATTTGACATTTTTGCGATAAAAAATTTAAATTATATATATATATGGCAAGTATATCCATCTTAGCAAAATGCACTCAAGGGCACTGCAAAGTACCTTCTTTTCTCATCTTCTGCTGAGGGATCTTCTGTCCTGATTGAGAGAATGGGCACAGGTCAGGTCAGCTCATATGAGAGCAGAGAGGAAATTTAAAAAATGACAAATAAACAAAATAAAGAGAAAGTGCAAACATTGTTCTTTTGGAGGATCTTTTCCTTAGCCTCGGAATTTTTAGGTATGCTGCTCAAGCCCTGTAGGGAATAGTTCCCTGTCAGAAACTTCTATAAACTGAACCGCCAGTTTCATTTCAGGCCTACTGAACAGCCAACTTCCAGTGGTCTGAGGTTTGATGTGGTGGCTGATCATTAAGATCAAACATGGTACCAACATGACAGTGATGTGAAGCTTTATTCACTGTGTGTACTATCCCTTTGCAAGCCAAGCTCTATCAAGCTTTTCAGTTTTGTGAGTATATTATTCCCTTAATCTTGTGTCTTCCTCTGTGAGTGTATGTGTGTGTATGCACGCATGAGTATTTGTGCGGTAGTTTGCTGTGTAGTACAGACCTAGATAGCTGTGATTAGCTTCACTGAGTCAATGCTTTACTGTCAGCTCTCATGGATCCTGTGCTGGCTGCTCAGATGGTTATGAAGGAGAATACACACACTTACACACACACAAACACAAACTACAACAAAGCACACACACACACACATTCAGGAAATGCTTTGGAAAAGGCTGCCCCTCCCAAAGCTTTTTACTGCATTCTAGATAGCAAAGAAAGGTACATCTTCTGTATTACACTTAGAATAAAAAACAAAACAAAAAAACAAAGAACAGAACACAAAACTAGTTTGGGGCCAAAATAAATTATTTTTAACCAAAAGAATATACAACAAAAGCAGAGCGGTTAGTTTGACATGCTGTGAGGCAACAGTGCTAACCACCGGAACACTGTGGTGCCCAACTTCACATGTCACATGTAAATTAAAAACTGTTAAAAATGATGAGCTTTACTGTCAAACCCTTGCATATTTACCACTGTTAAATGACCCTAAGTGTCAGTGTTATATACAGCATTGGGGTAGAAAGCTAATTTTGTACAGTATAGAATTTGATGCAAACCTTCAAGGCCTGGAGGCTGCAGATGATGAGTTTTAGAAATACTTTAAATAATTAGAAAATGGCTTATGTACTTACACATCTTTGGAGGCTTCTGCTGGCCCTGAGAACAGATGACAAGCCAAAAGTTAATTTCGTTCCATTATGAAATGTAAAAGCGGTCAAAGCAGGTGTGTTTTACCAAACTGAAAATTAATTTCTTTGCATTTACAATCACTGGACTGCACAGCAGGTTTTTAATCAACAGTCACTGAATGTGAACTATACACTCACTGACCACTTCATTAGGAACACCTATGCACCAACGTCATTCATACAGTTCTCCAATCTGTCAGTCTTGCTGCAAGAGTGCAGTGCAATGTGTCAACAGTAAAAATCCATGGACCCAGTATGGTACAATGACTTGATTCCTTTATGCTCCCAGTATATGTTCCCATAAAGTATGACAGAACACCACATCACAAAAGTTGTCTCACACTGGTCTCATGAACATGATGAGTTTGGTGGACCTGAGAGGCCTCTCAAGTCAGCAGATCTGCATTCAGCATAACACTGCTAACATCTCCAGTAGTACAAAGCGACCATGAGTGTGCAGCTGACGATTCTACACAAGTGATGTAATGCAAATATGTCATTCGAGGAATCCATGCCACAAAGAATAGAGGCTGTTTTGAGAGCAAAACAAGGCCTTATCTAGTATACTGGGTACTGTATTGTTGGATGCTTCAATGTGCATAAACAGTGCCTACACTACTGCTGTATCTGTCACATTTTAACACTTATCAGACTTATCTTAGAAAATTCAACACTTTATTGGCTCCTTTAATTGCTAGGGGTGACAAAAGTGAACCGTTAACTGGCAATATTTTAGGAAGGTGTAAAACTAACCCCTCCCAGTGTAATCATCACGTGCGGTTTCGACAAACATGAAATTCAACCAGTCATTACAATCATTATTTGTTGACGCTGAATGAACTGTTAACCAAAACCACAACTTCTGCCAACTATATTCAAAATGCTTTTGTTGCCTAAACCTAAGTAAATACTGCAAAATTCTTGCTAAGTATCAAAGTCCTGTGTTTTGTACACCTGGCATTCACCCTGACTACCTAGCTGCAATTCCCTTCAGTCACAGCAGATGCATTTCCTGTACTGAAAAATTTTGCTGCTGAAAATATCAACAACAGGATGGACCCAATTTACTGCACCCTGCAGTGACTAAGATACAGGATTTACACAGACGTGGTCATTTTCGGAAATGCTTGGAGAAAAAAAAAAAAACAACCCACACAGACTCAACTCATATCCGTCCATTAAAATAAAAAAAGCTGCACGATGCAGAAGGTACTTAGCTTCATGGAAGGTCAGACAGTTTATTTGTTTGTTAGTTTTTAAAGGCAACAAAATCCACCTAATTAAAATGTCTAATGTCCAGTAATTAACTCAATAAATACAATTTCTTTATAGTATTAATAATTGCACATTTTAATTAGGTGGATTTAATTATCCCAGCCTTTATGTTAAACTAGATTTAGTTTAGTGTAAATTATGTGAATGAGACAACCTTTAAAGGTACAAGATACATTTTTATTTAAAGTCTTTATATGTTATCAAATGTTTTTAATTTTTTCACAGTATTTCAAAAGGTAATATATGATATTCATTTTTAATGCCTTACAACATTTTTCTCATATTAGCAACTAACATTTTACAGATCACACATGAAACCTTGTACACAATGCACAGCGTTCAAGTACTGGGACAATAGCATATAAGGTGCTGCAAAAATGCTTATCTGGCCATTACTCAGCACCATAATTCCGCAACAGAAGAGATGATACTGGCCTTATTTCACATTTAGTTGGATACTGAACTGATGACACTAATCTTTGGTACTCACAATAATATTCACAACATCACTGCAAGCTGATGTTTTATTTATTTAGTTACTGAAATCTTTTCGTGGAGTTAGTTGCACACCACCTCAAAGACTTAGTGACTAAAGTTATAGCTAATGCTGGATTTATTCATTTATTTTTTACAAGGGCAAATACACAGCATGAACCATTTAACAGCATTTACAGCCTATGTTTGTGATGCCTGTGATTCTCATAGCCTTTAAAATGTACTAAAGTCAACAAGATGCTGGAAACATTCCTCAGAGAATTTGGTCCATATAGTCCTGACAGCATAATGAAGGTGCTCTAGAAATTTTCAGCTGCACATCCTTCCGTGCTCTCTGCACATCCCAAAGCTGCTCCAGAAGCCAGTTTGGGATGATCTGAGCTTTGTGACATGGCACGTTAACCGGTTGATAACAACCATCGTGATGACTTGATCTACAAAGAGGGACATATTGTAAAATAACTTTAGACATACAGTGTATTATGCCTCAGTTGCAGATACCCACTGAGCTCATCTCCATGTTGTTTGACTCTTCTATGGACCAACAACACTTCGTGCTTTGCCAAACTGCAGGCAGTCAGCTGAGCTTGATTTGAATTGTAATAACATCATAATGCATTCTGCAGCAGGATGATCTGACTTTCTTGAATGTAAAGTCACACATTGACAACAGTGGTGGAACAAAAGCCTCATTTGTGCCCTTCAATTGCTTTTTCATGTCATACCTTATTTTATAAGAGTAGAAATGTATCTTGAAAAGAACACCACAAGAATCACTTGCAATAGTAGAAAATTGGATAATCTACATTATACACAAATAGGCTACAGCACATTTTATCCTCGTAGAGGGAATGCTGACATGACACAGGAGCCTATTCAGTGGCCTGACAAAAGCTCATTCATATCCAAGGCAGCACATCAGGGTGCATAAAACTAGGGACAGGCAATGTGATATAGAACCACTAAAGCCGTCATTTTGAGTTTTGTAAGACCATATCCTGAAATTAAAGCATTTTTTGTAGGACTTGACTTAATAGATTTCTAAAAACTCAGGTTATGACTTTGTTACCTTGAAGCAAACAACTTAGACAGTACAGTACAGTAAATATTGGTTTATAAAACACTATAAAGTCATTATATAACAAGGAAAGTTTAGCCAGTTTTTAATGTATTCATGTCTCAGTGCTACCATTTTGTAACAGTAACAGCTGCACATCAGAGCTCTTAAACTTTATACCTGAAAATGTGCATTTGTAGGTTTGACGCTGTCCCTCACTAAAATCAAATCAAAGCAAAGTTAATTTTATTGAACTGAATGTTCTCTGTGATGAATACTAACAGGCTAACGTTCCAATTTGTGTTCTCTGACTGGAAACAGTGTAAAACAGATTTCACTGCAAGTCAGAAATAAGCTTAAAAAAATATATATTTATGCATTTTTCCACATCGCCATCTGGCAAAGTGACAAAGTACAGTTTGCACCATAAAGTGTTACTTTTTGGCTTTATTCAGTGGCATTATTAAACTAAGGTCAAACAAGTTTGCGTATGTGTGTATATGCAACTTATCACTCTCAGAACAATGCATAGGGACAAAATAATTGTTCATAGATTGAAATAGTAGGAAATGTAAATAAGAAATGCTTTTATCTTTATTTACAGAAACCGAAACACTTGATTCTGGCCTGGTGTCAGCCAGTATGGACAAATGAGTGCAGCCACTAGTCCAAATTTATCAGCGTGACAAGATGTCACATGCCCTTGACACTGTGCTGATCGCTGACCTCTAAGAGCAGAAAAAATGGATAAGGCCTGCCACGCAGAAACAAACACAGCTGCTGTCCTTCATAGACAAACAAACTACAGTTACAGTACACTCACACAACTGGTGAGATGCTGTTTGTGTACCTCAAGGTGGATCTCATTTAAAGCATAAAACAACACTGTACTGTGTTTCCCTGTAGCTTTCTGAGCTCTGTTAATGTGCCTGCTAAGCACTGATTAGGTACCTGCAAACACACACACACATACACATTTGCAGAAGCACAAACACACACCGTGCTTTAATAGGTAGTGGCGGGTGAGGTAATCCTGCAGATACTTCAGGAAAATTGTTACCTCAATTTGACTCTGGAGTCCAGAGATTTACTTCGCAAAACTTGAAACATGTCTTAAATCAGCCCACATCGACTGAGAAAGGTGTTTTATGAGGAAAATAAGAAACAGAAAAGCACGATAGCCCAGTGAGAGTTAGTAAAATCACGCGATACAGGATTTTTTTTTCCATTCAAATATGTCCTCCAGGCTTTATGAATGAACCTGGCTGTTGATTAGGCATTTTTAGTGCCGCCTGCTTATAGGGCACAACCAACATCAGTCAAGCGGGAAAACAAAGATGGACGGATGTCAGTGAAACTGCTTGTCTTTCATCCTCAGTGAACCCTTTGAAACAAGCACTAAGATGCTGAGAGAGAAGCTGTTCACTTAGATGTTAACGCCACATTTACGGTGTCAGGTGCCGCGATCGGCATCAAAGCGGCGCATTCTTCAGACCCAGGTGCCTCAGAGGAGGGAGACCCTTCGTGATCGATCTGCCACCCATGGCTTCGAGAGACCACCACGGGCATACACACGCACAACCCCGCCCCCAAACAGAGACACACACACAGACATTCTTTTAAACGCAAGGGCAACAACGACACACTTCATTTACATTCAAGACATCTTCTCCCATCACTGCGGATACAGTGGCAACTCTTTCTCACCCCCCCCAACCCCCAAACTCCCAAACCCCCTCGCCCGCCTCACACACACGCTCACCCAGTATTGCACACACAAATGGATGTACACAGAGATTCCTGAAACACTCACCCCCTCCTGTGGTGCTGGTGGCTGAGGAATTGCCACAACCCATTTTGCATCGATGCAGCCACCGTCCAAGCTGAGCGGACACGTTTAATGAGCGGTTGGACCAGGAGGGCAGGAGGGGAATGTACAACACATTGGGAGAAGAAGGGAAGTGAGCAAGAGAGGTGACAGAGGCACAAAGGGAGGGAAGGTCAAAGGAAATGCCTAGCAGGGATTTCCATTGGTTGTATCCCCTCCCCTGTCTTCAACCCTTGCTCCTGCCTACTGCGATGCAATGAAGAGCTCAGAGTGAAGTGAGAGCATGGCGAGAGAGGCTTTTATACACACACACACCACACTCACTGACAAGAGAGAACA
>VVHJ01064647.1:4300-31158 GCA_015107715.1 Tylochromis polylepis
CACACACACACACACACACACACACACACACACACACACACACACACACACACACACCAATCAAATGACTCTCCTTTCCTGCATTTCTTTGAGGAATATTACATGTTTCGTCTCATGTCTGGCTTCAGAAAGGTGACTTGAGGAATAACTTTCCCACTGCATAACAATTCACTTATTTGAAGACAGCTTAGCTGGGTATTGAGTGTTTTTGTGTGGACAAGTAAAACAATTTATAAATATGTTTCTGGATGTGGAAAATATGTTTTGTTGAACCAGAATTTATTATCACACAATTTAGTCAGGTTACATTGTGAGAAAACTGACACATGAAACAAACACTGCTGAGGAAACAAACAAGCCTATATATATATATATATATATATTCCCCTCTCACCCCTGTGGGCTGTCTATCCTTCAAGCTCGGGTCCTCTACCAGAGGCCTGGAAGCTTGAGGGTCTTGCACAGTATCTTTGCTGTTCCTAGAAAGCACTCTGAATCACCTTGCTGTTGAATTGTGCTATATAAATAAACTTGCCTTGCCTTGCCTATGACTCATTCAAGCATAAAAAAGGCACCTAACTCAGAGGATGAACCTGTGTTGTGTCTGCACATAACAGACAACTTAGCAAAGACACACATTTAAATTGTATTGTTAGACACTTTATTACAGCCTTTTGCAAAAACACACAATTTTTTTCTTTAATTGATTCTATAAAAAAATACCTAGGATAACATAGGCATAAACAGTATTTTTGCACCAACAAGGTGATTTTGAAATAGCTGTTAGCGGAAAACTTGGCATATCATCAGAAAAGGTCAGTGGTGGGGTGGCTGTCAAGAAGCCATTCTTAAGAAAGTGAAACAGGGAGAAAAGCTGAGGGATGCCAAATTAAACACGAACTGGACTGAAAATCAGTGGCAAAAGTTGAAGTGATGAATCCAAATTTAAATTTTCTGTTATAAATCATTGTTAGTATGTATGGAGGAGGTTAGGAGAAAGATACAGCAGTGACTGTCTATAGTCATCTGCAAAACATGGTGGAGACTCTGTTAAGGTTTGGGGCTGCATTTAAGCCAGAGGTGTTGGAGGTCTTGTAAAAATTGAAGGAAGTACTGTCAGATTGTGATCTACCTGATTGACATCATCTTTTAGCATGCCAATGATCCCAAACACATACTTGGATAGAAAAAAAAAAACAACCCACACATTGGAACACTATCAGTCATGGATTGGCCTCCACAGAGCCTGGATCTCAACATTATTGAATCAGGGTGGGATCATCTTGACAGAGAACAGAACAAAATGCAGCCAACATCCAAAGAAGAACTTTGAATGTCCTTAAAGAAGCCTCAAGAATGTTTCCTGAAGACTATTTAAAGAAATGAGAAGAAAGCTTGTTTAAGACAGTTCAGGCTGTGTTGAAAAATAAAGGAGATCATTAACTTTCAAGCTCATCAGAATTGTACAAACTCTGTTTTGCCTTATATACTGTATTTCATTTATGTTTGTACATTTGAATAAATCCATCAATTTTCCATTTTCCTAGCAAAATATAAACAAATGACGAGCGGCACAAGACTTTTATACAGTGGTGTATTTGCATGATGTATTGATTTTAATTTTATGCTGCTTTACATTTCTATGAGATAGGATGTTTAGTACTTTTTAAATTTCCTACATTTACTAGTGTGGTGATTAAACTGTCATTTCACAGCAAGAAAGATCAAATCGACTCTGGGGCATTTCTGCGTGGAGTTTCTGTGTTCTCCCCATGTCTGTCTCTGGCTACTGTCACAGTCTACAGACATGCATGTGGTTAGGTTAACAGGTGTTTTTAACTTGGCCATGGGTGTGAATGTGAGTGGAAATGGTTCTCTGTCTCTATGTGTTAGCCTTGTGACCTCTCCAAGTTGCACCCTGCCTCTCACCCTGGGATAGGCTCCCAGGGTATTGCCCCCATGCAACAGATACAAAATGGATAGGTGGACGCTTATCTAAAAATGAGTACTTATTTTGTAGAATATATAACTAAAAGAAATGAAGATGTAAAATTAATGAAATTCCCTCTGCACTATGCATGAATTGAGACCTTGGGTCCACAATGATTTGGACTGTGATAAGAGTATGATATTTTCTTGAAGACATTAAGAAAGTGTATTCTAATTTCTCTTATTTAAATTTGATATTTGAGAAAAAATACATCACATGAAAATATATAAGCCGCACTGTCTTGTAAAGATAATAAATCATTAATCAACTCCAGAAATCACTTTGTTGTTGATCCCAGCCCTGCCTCTTGTAAAATTTTCATGCAGTTTTGAGCAATCTTGATGACAAACTGGCAACCAACCACCAATCAACTCCTTGGCAGTCTAGCACATTTTACCTAAAACAAAAACCCAGACATTTCCCAAGTGAGCTCCGTCCGCTACTGCAGCCTCGGCGTGGAACACCGGGAGCGGGCGAAGACTGCTAGCTCCCGAGCTTCGTGCAGCTCGTCCATCAAGCCCATAAATCCTCTGAGTTGGCGAAAATGGGGATTCCTCTCGAGGATCACTTCGATAGGGTTTATTCCAACTGCCATCGCCTTAGTGTCCTCGGTGTGGGAAATCCGCTTTGCCAAGCTTAGGATGTGGGCAAGATCGCTCTCCCGGGCTGAGCCCGCTGGGTCCATGTCATGGTCGCGTCGTTCTGTCATGGCTGTGTGCAGGCAGGCAGGAATGGAGGACCCAAATGCAGGACTCAGAAACAGGGAGTAACTTAGGACGCAGCTTTATTGCTGGAAGTTCTTACAAATAATAAATGTTACAAAAACAAATCAAAACCTCAAAAGCAGAGCTAGAAACTAGACTGGGAACAGGAACCTAAAACTAAGAGACACATGCTGGAGGAAAACCAACTAGGACATGATGAGAGAGCACACAGCAAACTGAGGGTACGACGTGACACTGAACAGATGAAAACATAGACAATAAATACAAGAGGTAAACAAGGGAAACACAGCTGACACTATTCAAGCAGACGAGGCTGGGGAGACGCAAAACAAAACATGACGCACACCGAGACTACCAAAGTAAGGCAGGAAGTACACGACAGGCACAGAGACAAACTGGACACAGAACAGAGGGAGCTCGAAGTACAAAACAGAAACCAAAAATTAATAGCAATAACAAACAAATATAAAACACTGGGTCACTGACCCAGGACCATGAGCGAGTTTTTAGGGGGGATTTTTAAAAGTATATTCTTCTTCATTTAATAATGAAAAAAATGGACTTGAAATTTCCTAAATATAATTGAACAAAGGTTCTCTCACAACTCATCTTGTGAGAGCATCGCTTCTCCTACCATAAGAGAAAGCTTCACTCGCTATCACTTCATCAGCTCGGTGATGTGTTTCTTTAAAGACGTGGTAACACTTTTCTGGGACTAAATCTTCACAGGGAACAATAGAGGCACCAAGTGTTGTACTACTTAAGATCATTAACTATAATGAGGACACTTTTTGCCTGATGCTCACAATGTGCCATCCATCCATTAATAAATTGGCCCCTTTGAAACAGCTGATAACCCCTGTGCTTCATATTTTTATAGATAATCATGTCTGAGCACAAAGAGGGAAACCATTTATTATCTATCATCAGTAAAAATACAAAAAGATTATTCCAAAGCAAACACAAAACCACAGTTGTATACATCCACACCAGCTCACTAACCAAATTGTCGGGATGCCTGTAAAGACACTCTGCATGACACATCAAAAATGCACACAGGTACACACACACAAACCAGTACGGGTAGGCAATCAAAAGACTGGAGAGGAAATGAGGTTGAAAGGAGGAGAAGTAGAGTGGAAACAGAGGAGCGATGATCAAAAACAAAAGCCTGACAGTAAGAGATAAGAGCGAGACAAAGTCCTGATGCAGACGTTCGGAAACTCTTCAGAAATAAAGCGGGTGGGGGTGAAAGCCAGCAGACTCAGCAATGGGAAATTATAGTGACTGAGGGATAACAGGTACATGCTGAAGAAAAACAGATCCAGTCCCCAAACTGAGAAGAGGTGGTAAGGGGGGAGATAATGATAAAAGTCAGAGTAAGAAGAGTAGCTTATGAGTTGCTCAGGGGTTTGTGACATGCAAATGACTGCACTCGTGCTGAATAATGTCAGCTACTACTCTTTTAAGTTTAGGAGAGCCTCAAAAAGGCTTTCAAATATATCTGATTAAAACAGTAAATGCATTTTTTAAGAACTGTGAAATCCTGATATTATCAATCATAAAGCAAAAGGCTTCTTCAATATAAGCAATCTTCAATATAATTTTACTCACTCGCCAACCAATTGGTTTTCCTCTCAGATATCGAGCTTAACCCCCTCCCCGATCTCCTTGACAACAATTATCTTGCTGACTTTATGGCTGAGTGAGAGTCTCTGCTGCCTTGTCAGCCCTTTCCCAAATCAATGGTCATTATGGGTGAGAGGAGAAGGAAGGCACTTCACAATTTTGGAGTGTGTCCATGCATTCATTGTGCACTTGAGCACCTATCAGTCATATCCTAAAATGATAGAAGCCAGATTAAAAATCAAGTAAAAACAAGGTAAATTATTCATTCCTGTTTACACAACACTAAAACTACACCATCTTGTTATTTATAATGATGATTCAAAGTGCACATTTGCATGAGGAACAGGAGTACGACGGTTAAACACTGTCAGAGCATGCTTTAGAAAGAGATACAATATATGCATTAATAAAGAAAGAAAGAATTAAAGATGTAATACTCTGACAACCCAGAATTCATTTAGATCTTCTCTCATCTTTAACGGGGTTTTTTTTCTAGCAGAAAATTTAAGCTCATACACATATGCTATCAAAGCTTTTCGGACTTCTGAGGCAGCAACAAGATACAATTTAAAAAACTTTTTTTTTGTATGTTCATCTTGTAATATGAAAGGACTGAAAAAAAAAATATTTTCTTCACTTTAAACACGGATAATTCCTAAATTAAAAACCCCAATTTCTGCAAAAAACACCCTCAGGTGCCGTGACATTGCGCACAAACTTAAACCTCCAATTATCAGGCAGTGAATAATCAGTGGTTCCTCTGCATTTATCTAACACCATGTCCCGTTATTTATAGACCTGAATGAGGCTTGTTAATGACCGAAAATTGTCATAATATTCAAGAGTTCCCTCAGACATGTATGCTTAACTAAGAAACGGATATAAGTATTCATGCTGTGGTTCATATAAATGTTTTTGATTCTTTCCTTTCAAGGCCACCTGCCTGCTTCATTAATAAAACATTATTCCACTATAAGGTTCTGCTACATAAACATTGTTTAGGTTATGGCAGGAGATCAAAGGACTGTATATTGTATATGCATACATTCCCACACAGGGGGCTGCATGCTGTAAATACTGTATTTGGGTCTTCTTTTATGTTCCCATCTTCCAAAGCAGCGAGAAGCAATCAGGCATAAGGCAGCTGTGTCTGATTGTCTTTTGTGTTGCTGTCCATGTTGCTCACAATGATTTTCACCCTTAAGCCTTGCATTGGTACCACAGCAACAAAAAGAGTTAGTCACTATCTCACCGGCACACATGCACAGGTGCATTCACACATTTACGCTGGCTGATATCCATGCAAATGTGTGCACGGGCTAATACGTGCATGCATACAGCTGATCAGTATTTCAATATCCATAGCATGTCAGTTTGGATGTCAGTCCAACAAGTGGTGTCACACAGCTGCGTGCGAGTCTGAGTGTGTGTGTGTGTGTGTATGTGTGAGAGAAAGAGAGGAGAAGGGAGATAAGAGGAGGGAGAAGGAGAGAGAGGGGGAGAGAGACATCCTACAGAGAATTCCTGCTGTGCTGCTCCTCAGGTTCAACAATGTGGGTCACACTGATGCACATCTGCACTCACACTATCTCCCTTTTGCTCCCTCTCTCACACACACACTCTTACACAAATTTAGGAACAAAATGTTTCCCAAAAGAACCAGAAGAAAAAAACAGTGCAGTAACTGGTTTGAAAAAGTCTCACCTTCTATGTCTGTTTGTTAGAAGCAGTGCTGCTGCAAAGTAACGGCTGCCACCTCACAGTTTCTGTCTCTAGGAGGATTTGCTCCAGCAGCGGACTTCCATTCTGAGGTTTTGTTGTGGTCTCAGCTCCGCTTCTTCCTCTTTTCCCCTTCTCGTCTCTTTCAAAGCAAAAACGCCCCTCACTTCCGCCGCTCCGCCACTGAGAAGCCCTCGGCGGTTAGTGTGAATAGAGAGAGATAGAGAGCTTGCCTGCTGCCAGGCACTCTGCCTCCAGCCAGCCAAGTCTATATCTGTCTGCACTCTGCCGCTAGGTCACTAAGCTAAATATGATGATCTTCAACAGCACTTCAAGGCTAATTAGTCAAGTGAAGGGATCCACGGGCTTGGTGAGGAAGCCTGCTCAGCTCAGTTGCCGGTGGATATGAGGAGAGGGAGAGGGAGAGGGAGGGAGAGAGAGAGAGAGAGAGAGAGAGTGAGAAAAAAGAGAGAATGTGTGTGTGCATCTGTATGCGCGTGTAGAAGAGGAAGAAGAGGAGGAGGAGAAGCAAAGAGGAGAAGAAAAAAAACAGAGTTGGAAGAGGGAACAAGAGAATGAGAAAGCAGGAGTGGAGACTGAGAGTAGAAAGCAACCAGAATGTGCATAAGAGAGAGATACAGAGCGAGAGCAAGCGAGAGAGAGAGCATAAGATAAAGAGAGAAGGAGGGACTGTATGTGTGTCAGAGGCTGAAGCAACACAGTGGCTAAAATGGTAGATGCTGTGCACTTTAGTACCCTAGGAAACCACTTTGACACAGGAAGACATCGTGCACTCTGTGAGAGCGAGTGTGCCGTTGTCTGTTGTGTAATTATGGTAAAGTGGAAAGCCAAAGCAATGGAGAAAAAAAAGAAACTAATGGTATAGTGCCATTTCTTATGTGTGCGCGTGTGTGTGCTTATGTCTCTGAATTCAACGGGAATGTGGGTTCAGGTGAGCTGCAGGGACTCGACTTTGGACAGTCAGAAGTAGGTTAATGATGCATCGTCAAGCGGAAAAGTGGGATGCATCCCCCACACGCTTCAATGTAGGTCATGGGCCTTCAGGTGAAAGTTCACGGGCAGCTTTCTGGGCCATTGTGTGTACGTAAGTGCACACTGCATAATTTTGAATAAATTCTACCTCCCTCAGGGCTAAAACAAAACTTTGTGCGTTTCTGTGGTCGCACATGCATGTACATGTTGATGTGCTGGTAACCTTTGGTAAATATTTAGACGTGCCGCAGTGGCAGTACTGAAGTGTTGGACCACTGTGAAGTAACCGGACAGCACTGCTGCACAGGTCTGTACTTGGTGTGGTGTGGACACACATTTGTCTCATATAAGCATCTCGCTTATAGTCATCAGTGCCTGGACTATATATTCTTAGCCTGCACAGATTATAATGTGTGAGCTTATACTTTACTTCTTGATGCTGTAGTGTCTTGTCTTGTCTGGCTGTTCACATTGACGTGATGTCCACTGAAGATGCATTCCGACTACTGGCACATCATACAGCTGCAGCTTCACATTGACTGCAAAGAAAAAAATGACAAAGAAAAGAAAAAAATTGTTGTTGCACACACAGAGCTCTGAATCAGAAGGAATTCCAATATCTCATATTTCAATCATGCATACAAGCACACACACGAACATACAAAACCAAACAACAACAAAAACACCTAAAATCATAACTTTTTCTAACTTGTAAAATGCACTGTAACAAATTTGTATCCTAAGGTTAGTTTTGTTGACTGGAAGCCTCTTACATAATTTCCTTAGGGATTAATAAAGTATTCTGATTTTGTATAGAATTTGCTGGTTTTGTTGTGGTTATGTGGGTTTCCTCTGGGGCTCCCACAGTCCAAATACATGCGACAGGACCTGTCCAGGGTAACCCGGGCCATGCCTTGTCTCAGCTGGATGGCTGAAATAGACTCCAACCCACTCTAACATGGATAAGATACAAAACAAAACACTGATAGATATATGTAAGTTTTTTTTATACCCTGTCAGGCGCACACACACACACACACACACACACACACACACACACACACACACACACACACAAAGCATAACAAAACAAAACAAAAACAAAATCTCAGAGATTGTGAGAGCTTCTGATCTGAAATTACCAATCCATTTTTCAAACCTCTTCCTTTTAAATTTCCATCCATTACTTCCAAAACCCCACCCTTAGATAGCCAACTGAAACCAACCTTGTTTATGACATCTGCATCCCTCTTAAATCTATAAAAGTGAGGCAATAATAGCAAATTGCAGACTATAGCATTATGATGAATGAAATCTAAAGATAATAAATGAATAAGTAAAGGTGTTTGGCATCCCTATTTCTAAGAAATTTTTTTGAATACATCTCCATCATTAACAGGAAGCCACCCACCTTTCTAATGCACTCAAACAAATCATTCACAGCTGGAGAGGGACAACAGACCACGTGTTTCTTTTTTTCTGAAAATCACAGATAACATCACGTGGCGTCACAGATGTCATGGTTCCCATGGTAACTTAATACATTCATAGAGTGGTATATCAAGGAAAGAAATCTGAATACGCAGAAACAAGCACAAACACAATGTAGATCCAACAAGTGCCACTTAACAATGACCTTGTCTTAATGACACCACTTGTAAAATACACGCATAAAAAAGCTCTCAGAAAAAAAAACTTTAGTTACTAGCCTAACTCACTGGTCTTGGAAGCAACAAAAAAAATGTTGGAGATGAAAAAACATAAAAGAAAATCATATTAATAACTGCACAGCTAATAAATGTGAATCAAAAAATAAGGATAAGTGGATAAGTGGATTTTTTTGCACAGATACAAATTTCTTGTCACCACAGCACCTGCTTCCTGCAAGGACATCATAAGAACTGCAGTATTTTTTTGTGACTACATTAATATCTGTCTTTTATAACCTCCAAAAGGAGAGCTACTTTTTCCATCCCATCACTTTAGCCCAAACACTGCAGGTGCACAGTTTTCTTTAATATCTCTTCTATGACAGCTGATGCTTTTAGATATGCCTGTCTGGTCTAATAGGGCGATGTATGTCTGATAAAATAACTTAGATAGCATCACACCTTCTAAGAACAGAAAAAGCACGAAAAGTTGACAAAGTCAAGGGCAAAACAAGCAAGGTAAGACACTCCAGAGCTCTCTAAATAGAGCAAGTACACAGAGGTGGGTGTGTGTAGCCTGCAAACACTGACACACACAAATGCAGTGGACATGCACACAAACAGAAACACATGCAGTACACTTATCTTTTAAGTCATTTTTAACACACTCCTTATGGGCCCATCTATAGTAATTACAATTTTGTGTTTACAATAGCCTTCACAAATCTTTATTAAGATTGCAGCTAATGTTTTATTAGAGTGTGGCAGAATCTAAATCTAAAGATTTGGGTCACAGGCTTGCACTAGAAAGGACTTTTCAGGCATGGAAGCAATGTAAAAACAGTCATGGGATCCACTTGTGATGTAAATGCTGATTATTACAGAGCCACTTTAGGCTACCTACTAATCAGCATTTCATAGATGGATAGATAGCTAGATAAGACTTTATTGATCCCACAGTGGGGACATTTGTGCGTTACCTCAGCTCAGGTACAGATAGCAGAAGAAAAATTACAAAATAAATAAGATAATATAATACACTATATACAACGGTAGCTGAGGTTCTGTGTACACGCATACACGGTATGTGTTATGGATAGAGGGTTGTGGAAATATGCAAGAAATAAATCACATCCATCACAAGTGGATCACATGACTGTTTGTTTGAATACAGGTGATGGTGAATAAAGTAGAAGCTCAACATTACTTAAATGCCTGAAAACTCACACACAAACACACGCACACCTTTTTTGTAATGAACAGCTGAAGTCCAAAGATTTACTCCTTTGGTTCACTGTTACATCTTATGTCAGCACTGTTTTCAGCACCAGGTTATACCTTTGCGCTGACAAGCATCTGCCCTGTTAATGTTTTCCTTAACAACTGTGCTCACACTGGTTTGTTAGAAGACATAAAGTGTTTTCACCAATGAACTACAACCCTGATGTTTTCTAGATATAGAGGGTCAGATGACCAGGGTACACAGTCAAATGGAAACTAGCCAGTCTTTATCCTGTCAGTTCCTAATAACAAAAGTTGTGCGATGCTGGATTGCCAAAATGTATGAATCAAGTGGACTATTTCCTGCTGTTGGCTACAACTGTGGACCTTGACCTGTTTGTGTGTGAAAACACCTACACAGCAAACAACCTGACTGAACCTGAGCGAGATAATTCTGTCTCTTAAAAACCACAAAATCCTGTCAGTATACCGCCCATTAGAAGCCAGTGTTCCTACTTCCTCTTTACATTTGTACTGTGTGTACACAAACACGCAGACAAGAACAGTGCTTTTTCTGCACTATGCTATTAAAACAGATGCAGGCAAACAAAGAGCTGTGCTGGTACTTCTACACATGAACACAAAGGTACAAAAAGCCCAACCATGCAGTATTGTTAAAGAAACGCTGCTACCCTGCCAAATACCTCCCCTACAAACACAGACAAAGGAATAGTTGCTGTATTGTTATCTATATGATTTTAGCCTGCATGCTCCCTCTCTCTCTCTGGTGTAGTGTGAAGACTGTGTCTTGGGGAATCAGAAGTAGGCCGAGTCAGTGGATGTGCTCATTTCATATAATATCACTGTGGGGGATCACAGTCAAGGACATTCTTACTTCAAATTGCCATGCTAGGGACTTTCAGATATAAAGATTTAATCAGATTTTAAGCAAAATGGGATTATAAAGACGACACAGCACTGGTCAGCTAAGATGTGATTCATGAGGCTAAAATACATCTCTAAAGAGCTTGTTACGCTTGAACGTCAGGGGTTCATACCCTACATTTGGGAAAATTAAAAAACCAATTAATGGCGGGAAAATGAGGATGGAGTATATTGTAGTATAAATGAAATATGACTAAGCTGTAATGATACATAAAAATAGCTTGGCCTGGTTTTATTTCATGGATCTATAGAGTAGCCGAATAGTGCCTTTGGTCTGTCCTTTCTGTCACTCATAAAATTATTTTAACACTGATATGAAGTGCCCTAAGATGTTTTCACACGTGAACCACAGATAATGTCATGTGAATCAGGTCAAGACACTGTCTGAAGCTGTCCTTTCTCACATGTGACAAAGAGCCGGAGCTAGATTGCATCAGCCACTATTTCACTAGTAGGAACACACCGTTGGGTTACAATGAGCAAGGGCAGTACAGGAGGCCGGACAACTACTCAGTAGCTGTAAATTTACTGGACTAAAGGCACTATAGGTCCAACTTTGCACAACTAGACTCACATGTATTTTGTACTAGGGAACTGGCAGGTTAAAGATTGCTTAATGGCCAGTCTAACTGAGTCAGACATTAGTATTTTCCCATGCACCTCCTTTTAATAATGTCTAGAAAAATCTTCTGCAGGGCACATGTGAAAACCACTTTAGTAAGGTTTTAGGGCCCAGAGCCCACCAGCTCAGCAACAGTACACCTTGAAATTGATTCTGTAATTTTATGTAGCATTATTGGACCGATAGAAAACACCATCCCTCCCAAAGATACTCCCTCATTTGGTGTTTTGATGGAGAGCACTGTTTAACAGATCGGTTCAAAATCACCCACAGATCTGGTGACTGTGAAAATGGTAGTGCATTAGATTTTGGGGGGTTAAAAGAAATTAGTCTTAATGGAGCTTTTAGGAATATGATGACCTTGACTTTCTTGTGGTGCCTGTTATTTTGGCTCATTGATAGACACAAGGGCAGCCTAGCTGCTTGTCGAGACATACTGAGCTTCTTTATCTGGAAAGCTGATATAATAAGGGGTATGTGACACTGTGTGAGATAAGGACTTCAGAATGGCATAACTGTGCCTGCTTTTCACCCTTTTTCCATGATATGAGGCAGTATATCATAATACATGCATCTGTATTCTCTACTATTCAGCTGCATCTCAACATTCATTTTTCTGCACGAGAGCCTGGCTTCTTCATAAAAATAGAGAATGATTACCAGTAGTAATGAAGCTTTATTTGTGGGGCACTGTTCAAAACATAGTGTAGTTACAAAGTGCTGTACAGAAAGCAGTAAAACAAATCACAATCTAAACTCAAGAAGAAAAGCAAACAGTTAAAATAACAATATATAAAAGTATGGCATAAAACCTGGACAGACAGTGGCAAGACTATAAGAGGTAAGATAAGCAATGAATTAATTAACAATAAGAAGAAATGGATGATAAAGAAATAATAAAACTGTATTATTTATTTAAAAACAACTTTTGGTTAAAGTAAGCTTTGAAGAGTAATTTAAAAGTAGATGCAGAGTGTGTTAAGCTTCTTCTTTGCATCTTTTCCCCCTGCTTTTTAAAATATTGCAAACATAAAAATAAAGGTTAGGAACATGACACATTAGCTATTCCAAATAAATGTGCAACCCACTCCTACATTACCCTTGTCTCATTTGCTTATTAATATTCCAAACAGCCTCTCATGTTTCCATCAAGCAACCAAAATGCAGCTGAATTAGTTGATTTCATGCACCTGTTTACATCAGACACTCAGGAGCAGTTATGCAGATGACCCACGGGTCACACTTCATAAACTAACCCCTGGCTCCCATCCTATATAAATAATAAATACATGCATAGCTTAATGCAGCCCTGAGCAGTTACAGTCTATTAATTTTACAGCTACATATTGGGCAATTCAATATATACCACCCACTTAGCTCACAGCTAGAGGTGTGATTAATATAAAGACTGGTCAAAATAATCTAAACACCTGTAGGCATAACACAAAGGACCTGAACAGCATCACAAATAATCGTAAAGCTGAATCACAATATATAGGCTACCTAATAACGTGCAATTAGCTGCACTTTTACTGCGCAGTCCTCTGAAGTGTTATAATTGCTCTGAGCTCGCTTATTTCTTTTCCTTTGAAAACAGACAGAAAGCTGGGCTAGCTGTGTTAGATGGGGCTGCCACCGGGTAAATGCATTGCAGATCTAACAGCGGGTTCAAATCAGATAGCATCCACCTCTGCACACATAAGAGACAGAAAAAATCATGCATATTCATTTTGCCACCAGTGAAACTGAAATGGATGCTAATAATGATAATTACATTTTTATCCATATCCTGGTTAGATAGTCCTACCTTTTAAACGACTTGGCCTTGCACAGCTAAAACAAGCATTGGGACTTGGTTAAATACAGTGCAGCTACATATCTACGTACATAGGAAACACATAGAAAAGCAAATACTGCAGTAACTGGAGTTTTCGCCGTTACTCTTATGTTATTGTAAGTGATCAGAGCCAGAGCTGCAGGTCACAGCTCACTCCTCGTCAAATAAAAGAGGAAAGCATCTCAACCTGTTGCTTTTGAGGAAAGCTGTTTGTCGGTTCTGCAGCCACTCAGAGCGACAATACCAGGAAACATGAGGCGGCAGCTGCTGTTGTGAGGAGGGCTGGCCTCACGGTAATGACTGGAGTCAGGTAACCGCCGGACAGACCGACTCTGGTCCTCCTCACACACGCATACACTCAAAAAAAAAGCGGGTTTAGAAGCGCAGGAGAGCGCCGAAAGGCAGGACTCGTTCACTTTTTCAAGCGATGCTGCGACTTTCTGTTTGACGAGGACTTTATGGTGCTTTCAAAGTAAAAAGTTTAATACATTTCACGACGCGTCGTCCAGCCTTCATGTGACGGCTGTCACATTTTGGGGCCAGCTCAGCGCCGAGGCTTCTCAGGTGTTCAGTTACACTACCCGGGGAAGTTTGTGTCGTATTTTTTTTAAAAGTCTTCTTGCAGCAAAATTTATTGAGCCGGAAGAAGGGTCGCTTTTTTTTTCTTTTTTTTTTTACCCCGCATTAAAAAAAAAAAAAACTTTTCTATTTTGTGTAATTCAGCTTTCCCACTGTGTTGGACTTATAATACCAAGCGGGCAAGCCTGAGCTGGTGAGTAACAGCGTAATATTTTCATTTTTTCCCGTGCATATTCTTTGCATGATTTGCAACAAGAGTTTGGTGTACGTGGTCGGTTGACACCTTTTGAACCTGAGCCAAGAGGTGGAAGTGAACCCAGCCAGTGTTGGGACAGCCCATGCTGCTGTTGACTTGTCTGACCTTCGTTAAGCGTTGCATACTAATGAGTTAGCTTTTGATTAAAGCCATTAAAAAATAATTTTAAAAGGGTCGCTTGTGTTATTTTCGGACACTCTTTAGTCTCTTTAATCCTGATCCAAAAACATTAATACAACTTCCAGAGAAATATTTGATCCTGCATATTGGAACTTCTTTATCATTTAAAAAACTTCAAAGTTTCAAGTATCAGAAACTTTTCACAGTTAAGTATCAGACTGGTTGTGTCTCTGTTCTCCAATATATTTCTATCAGTTTTGTGGGATAGGCTAATCACACCCATAAGGCACAAGTCTGCAGTTCATTTAGAGTAGCTTCAAGAAATGTGGTTTGAGATAGCGGCTCCATCTTTTTGCATGTTTGTAGTTATTGTTGCAGCTGCATGTCACCAGCGGTGTTCGCAGACACCCCTTACACGGATACACACCAGGCAGATTTTAGGGTATGCATATCAGATCAACCACACATTTGTTTTTCTCGCTTTCATGACTCACCAACTTACAGCAGAACACATTGCTGTTTCATCATTTTCACCAACAGCCATGCAGGATCTGTGTTATGAGTTTCGCTTTTAAACAGCCAGTATTTAACTTGCAGCCCGTCAAACAAAGGCTGCTTAGCATGCAGCTGAGTATACTGATTTACAAGCAGAGAGCCCAGCAGGGGCTCCTGACATGGCTCATCTTCTGTCAGGTTGAAGAACTGAGGGCCTTGAGGCCGTTTCCAATGGGTGTTGCTCACCTCTGGCTTAATTTGGCTCTCTGGAAAGAGTTTTCGTCAAGGTTTGAAAGCCTGCTTTTTGATTTAAAAGAAAATCTCTATGTGGGATGTATGGAAATATAATGTTATCATCCAAAGAGTCCGGCTGATTATGGATAAGCACTGCTTGTTTTAACACAACTATAAATAAATCCTGATTTAGTTTTCAGTTTCTGTCCTGGGAAATTGTGACATTAACTTAAACTGTTGTCACTCACAAAGAAACCAAACGTGTAGTATATGAATCTCCTAATGTACTGTGCTTTATATTAGTTATGTTGCTATAACTGATCAGGAAACTTTCCTGAAACACATACAGTTTATTGCTGTTATGTGAGTCGTGCAGTGAAATGAGATTTAGACTGAAATGTCAACCACGAACAAGTTGCACTGCATTCAGCTGCTGTCACATTTTCATCTGTTTGATTCCAACTTGTGTTATTCTGCTCTTGTACAGTGACAGTTTTATTTTTATCTTAAATAACCATTAAACTCGCTAATGTCTTCTGTGAGAAGCCAGACAGCACATCTGTCTACGATAGCCTCAAAATGTTCCACATTATGTGGACACAAATGAAACATGCATGAAGGGTATTTTTTAATTTCATACTTTTAATGGTGTGGACGTCTTTTTGGCATTTTGGCTGTCACAGTAGGCTCTCTTGCTTTGTGCCATGGTAATAAAGCTAACTCCTGTGTAGCAAAAAGTGATTGCCTGTTTGTTGGTGTTCAGCTGAAAAGTTTTATCTTTGATGCACAAACAATATAGCCACAGACTGGCATGCACATCGCTTGCACACCATTTAGATTTTATATGAATCTGCAGAAATCTACACAAATGTGCAAAAAGGAAGAAAAAGCAGGCTGTTAAAGGCAGATAAAAGGGCAGGAGAGACTGTGTGGTCGTCAGCACCACCAATCAGCAAGAGTTTTATCTTTTCAAATCCTGTTGAAAAGAGCAGTGGAGAGTTAGCCTCTGACAAGGCAGAGGGAGATTAAAAAACAGAAAGATAAAGGGGAGGAGACAAAAGTGTAGCTGGGAGTGATGAAACCCACCACTTCTTTGCTTGGCAAACTGGGTGATGGATGAATTTCCAGCAGGAGGGAAATTCCTCACTGTCAAATCGCCTCCAGCATTTCTCTGTGAAAGTCTGCCCATCCTCGGTTTAAGTGAGATTGGATTTACACATTTCTTTGCCCCTCACTGAAGCATTGACACCAGAAACCAACTCCTCCATGATTGTTAGCACATTGTCAAATTTTAGCTGAGCTTTTTACATGAGTGCAACTTTTTCCATTAAAAGTATGTTCTGTGGAGCTTTGCCTGATTAATGATTCCCCCTGCTCACTGTGTGGTACTGCCAGTGCTTGGGCGTACTACCTCTCACACACTCTGTGCCTCATGTTTCTATCTCAGTGTGCAAAATGCACATTTTGCTTCAGGTTATTATTTTGGCTAAACAGAGAATTAGACTCAGATTGCAGAGCATGGGCAGAGCTGGTTCCTGTGCAAACAACAGATTACTATGATAATGGTCACATGCAAAGCTTTTTTTAGTCTTTCCTATTGCGACAGAGAGGTCTCATCATTCTAGTATCATTTGGTTTAGGTTTCATTTGCCTGTATTTTAATTTTAGCAACCAGAATTTGAATTTTAGGCAATGCTGTTGTGGGTATTCCCTCTATGACTTTATGATGCGTACTACAGTGCCTCCACCAATTAGGTATTGCATCAAAGACATCATAAATGGAGAGATTCTTACTTAGCTCCTAATTTGGGCCAAGCTTTAAAACAAAACTTAAAAGCGTCTTTGGTTAGAGCCTTCCAGCTTTTTGCACAGCTATGTTTTAAAAACTTAACATCCTCTGTTTGTAACACAGGCTTTCTTGTTAGAAATCTTTTTGCCCAAGCCAGCACAACCTTCAAGATATAACCCAGTTTAACTTTTCAGATTTTAGGAGTGAAGACACTGATTTGTGTGAAAAGGATGGACTCTCCCTTTAAGAGGAGTTAATCATAGAATATTGTTTCCTAGTTTGCTTACATGACCTTCGAGGATGTATCAGCAATATGTCACCGTGTCACTTCAAACATACCTGAGATGGCAGCCATACCCTAAAATTGAGCTATCAACAGTGGTATAAGATTCTTCCTTTTGTCAGGTCTCTTTAGCTTGTCTTGTTTAGGCACAGATGGCTGTTTTTCTCTTCAAATCAACGCCTGTGTGTGGTATTCCTTTCATTTGCAATAATTTGTTGACTTAAAGCCTCAGAAAATCCTCGCTGTCAGTACGAACAGGGAGGGGGTGGATGGAAAAACATTTACTATCTTCAGTTTACTGGGTAAAGAGTAAAGATCCCTTTCTTTTGTCTGCACAAGCAAAGTATTAATCAAGCGGTCAAGGATTAGGGAGTTAAGTAATGTGTTATGGCAGTGAAGGAGTCTGAGGAGATAACAAGAAATATCCGAGCTGCCTAAAAGCTGTCTAAATATTTTAGCTTCTTAGCTTGCCAGCATTTAAAACATCCCTCTAATGCATTTCTTTTTAAATTGTGGTGTAAGATTGCAGTCTTCATTAAGATGTCACCTGTTCCTTTGTGGCTTTTATCATATATCAAAAGTTAGAGGAAAGTCAGCTTGCAAAATTCAAATTTATACATAGAAAAGGAATGTTAATGAACCACCACAGGATAATCTGGCCTTTCTGATGGACATACAATGGTAACGATTAATTAACAGCAAATTAAGCTGCTGCTTCTGCAAAACTGTTGATCGTTTAAGTAAATTTTCAAGCAAAAATCCAAAAAGGTTATCTCAATCGGTGTCTCAATTGTGATTTTTTTTTTAATGTTTTTATCTTTATGTGTTAATAAACTAACAACACATGTGCTCCATGACAAACCTTATGCTTCTGGAAATGTGGGAGGGTGATGTGGACCAAACAACTGGTTAGTAATGGAGAACAATGAAAGTAACTGTTAGCTGCAGCTCTGTTCCAGAAACTAGAACGATTCGGTGTTTCTATTCATCTGCAAATGAAACAAAGATGATAACATAAGTAATCCAACCACAAGACATCAGAAAAACAACAACAACAAAAAATGCCCACAGTTGTGGTTACTAGGTTACAAAGTCAGGTTGGCCATCAAGCAAAGCACAGATGTAACAAAAGAATCCCACTAATGCACACTGAACGCAACAATCACTCTGAACAATGTGGTAATCTTTATCTGAAGAATTGGATATTTAAAACACTGGAATAGCATGGTTGCAAAATAGGAAATGGATATGTTTTAGATTATGTCCACTAAAGTGGTTTAACAAAACAGCCCATTAAAAAAAACACACAAAAAAACCCCCAACAGCAACAAAAAAACAAAAAAACTGAAAGGACTGTCCACATTTTTGGTGAGTCTGTGTCTTTGTGGTGGGAGAAGCTGAAGTGTTCTCACATTTTTGTGATGCCAGAAATCTGTCTAATGTTAGGCATCCTTCCATAGCTGCAGCCAATGTGTGATGCTCTTGTCTAGTCAATTATACGGTAAGCCACATCTTATCACTGGCACTTCACAACTAATTTGGAAGAACCTCACCTGTTGCTGAGTTGCACAAACTGCCAGTGACAGATCTACATCCCACACTGAAATTTTAACTGATTTACCAAGCTTAGTTTGTCTGTAGGGGCTTGGTGGCTATGGTTTAGTCCTGGCAGAAATGCTTATTGCAATCACAGCATAAACACGGTACTTCCATCATCAGAGGGGGTTGACATGTGTTGTTTTCCTTTGCTGCCTAGAGGTATGTATCCTTGTCCGATATTTGGTGAAATATAATTATTACAACTACTGTTACACTGCTCGGTCAAGAAAGGTCCTATGCTCTTATGTCTGCCGCTTCCACTAAAGAAAGGTCCAGAACACATGAAAGGAAATACTCAAGATTGAGCTGATGTCTATAGCTGGAAACCGTCCCATATTACTTGTTCCCATATTATTGAAGTTTACTTTGTATGGTTGTTTGAGGTCACAAGGTTTTATACCAGTTAATGTTCATCATGTTGTTTTGAAGCTGCATTAAACCCCTTTTCTGTGTCTAATGGTAACCATGAGAGATTGTGAGCTGGAACATTTCTTGATATTTTAAGAAATGTGTGCATCATACCTGCTCTGAAAGGTTATATTCGTACTGGACTCTTCCCTGTTACTAGATTTCTGTGGATAAGTCTAACTAGACACAGAGCTTGTGATGGAGGTGCAGGTGTTATGTGCCAGACTTTAATGGACAACTCCTATAATTTGGCTATGTATATCAAGAGAGTTGTTACCTTCATGCATTGACTAATAGCCTGTTTAGCATGGTAAAGTGTTATTGACAGAGCTGCTATTGAAACCCTGCTATGTTGAGTGCTGAGAACCTTGCCAGGGCTATACTCCTGTTACAAAAGACTTTTCAAGTCTATATGGCTGGAAATAATATTAATTTAGATGGTTTAAATATATTTCAATACTGTAAAGAACCAAACATTCTTGTACAGAATATAATGGTGTAGATTAAGTTTTGGCCGTATATAAAAAATTTTCCAACCAGCTAGGCTCAGTCCACAAACTGACAAGCTAAGGGACCTTAACAAAGAAAAAAAAATCATTTCACAATTTGCTGCCAGTAAATTAACAAACAATGTGGATAAAATGAGTTAGTGATGGAAAACCTCCTCTCCACTTCAGCTTGAAAATATCTAGTTTGCAGCCAGTCATAGAGGCGTCCCTCCTAATCATTTGTTAAATCTGTTGGTGCCAGCAGGTCTGATGCTGCACCCCCAGCAGATCACAGCAAAGTATACTGCACTCGCTAAATGGATTTATGGAAAAGTCTCCAACATTTTGCTGCTCATATTAAAAGATCTCAACTTCCTTATGAAACAGAGCCTGCTCATCTCCTTCTTGTATACAGCCTTAACTTGAATACAGCATTGGTCTTCCAGTTTAGTCTGTTGTTGATGTGGACACCCAGGTACTTGTACTCTTACACCATATCAACATCCTGCACCAGGATAGACACAGGTTGTGTAGCTGTCCTCTTCCTTCTGAGGTCATCTCTCTGGTCTTATTCACATTCAGAAGCAGATTATGTTGAATATTCTTACACAGTAAAAAAAACAACAAACAAAAAAAAGATTTTCTTGTAAAACAAAGGGGGGCCTAGCAAAAAAAGTTTGGGAACCACCGCCTTAAGACAAGATGACTATATTATGAATTTTCCCAGTCTGACATCATACATCTAAGAGTATCCAAGCTCAAGCATTTCAAGCATGAACTTCTGGCGCAATGGGATTACTTACACATACATTGAGCTTATTACTTGCAGTTTTGGCCAGCATTAAATATGAGGATCCACCATAATAATAGTATGTGTGTGAATGACAGAAAGTTGGAGAAATTGTAATAGATCCCCTTAAAGTAGAAAAGAAAATCAAGATGAACAACATTGTACTCTACCGAACAGATGTATAAAACAGGGTAGATTCACATATAAGTGTGGAGGAAGGAAGAAGCGTGTATATACATTCTTTTCAGAAAATTTATAAGCTGCGTCTGTGCATCTTCGTGTACAAGCCCCATTAATTGTGAAATCCTGCACACCAAATTTAAAATCAAGACACACAGAGAAGTCAAGAAAACGAGAACTGCTTTATTTGGTGTTCTTACTTCTGAAATCAGGACTGAACAAACACTACTGACGGAAAAGAGCTCTATGCAATAGCAAAGGAACCAGGCAGAGGTAAAAAAAAAAAAAAAAGACTACAAATGTGAAGCAAAAAGGAATATCAGCACAAAAAAAAAGCTTGAGGGCAACATGAAGAGGGGCAGCAAATCCTGTTTAATCTGCGATAGATCACTCCACTTGTGTTTAGAGCCATACAACTTTGGGTGGCTCTAAGAGCCTGAGATGAAGTCAGAGACACAGGTGCATAAACTGTTGAATGTTTTATCAGATAAGGTTAAGCTAAATAAGGCAGTTAATTATTTAGCCTAATAGACTGTTCCACAATGCTGGAGCAGCCATCTTTATGGACAACCATTACACATGAGTGCAACTGTTTATAACAACTATGTAAGTGTGGGTTTGTGTCTATGTGCTTGTGTTTGTAATCCAAACATCTAAACACATTGAACTTGGCTGAAGTTGAGTAGTCTGGGAATATGTGAGGTGTGCATTTGTTTTTCAGTTTTTTTTTCCAAAATGATGAAAAATATGTTGTTAAAAGGAGAATGTCAAAGAAAACATCAGGTCCTACAACACATCCCTGTGGAACTCCAAAGCTCAGCAGAGCAGAGTCACTCAGTGAGCAGTAGAAAAAGTTAATAGATTTACCTAACCGTCTATGACTACGTTTAAAAAAAATATGAATTTAAAAATGTTAGACTGTTTGGTAGGGTAAACCAGGTTGATCAAACATAATGCCCAGGGGCCAGAATCGGCGCGGCAAGGATGCTTTGAAAAATGTGAATCTTAAATTGTGGACTTTTTCATTTTCTTCCCCGCTATCTACAATAGTAATTTCTGTTTTATTTATTTATTTATTTATTTATGCAATGGGCCCCCATTAAGAAAAAAGAAGAGAAAATTTTCTGTGAATTAACAAAAACTAGCTATGCTACCAGAACTTTACCTGTAATTTTACACATGTATTTGTTACAATTTAACCACAAATGGCAGATGTCTTTCATTTACTAAAGCGACAGAGGGTTTTAATGTGTAGTTAAACTTCTTTACAAGTTTAACTCATCTGGCCCTCCTAAGATCAAAGTAAGCTGTATGTGGCCCTCAGTGTAAAACGAGTTTGACGTCCCTGGTATAAACTATACCATAATGACTAAATCAGCCTAGTTAAGACTGGCTCTGATAATACCCAAATGAAATGCAGCAAAATCATGTCACATTTCTTCCATTATGTTTTCGTCTGTAAGTTGAGAGTGTTAACAGGTGTGGGTTGAAGGATCAGTGTATTGTCTTTAACGTCTTTAATGATTGGTTGAAATTGTTTTTCTTGTCCACAATAATTACAAGGAAGGAGGGAAGTTAAACATTAAGTTGCCTGACTAGACATTTGCAAGGTGACTGGATATCCTGCAGAACAAATTTAAACAAACACCACTTTGACACTGCAAGGTCATTTTGTTACCTTTTTGACACTGGTAGTGAACTGTATCCTTAGGTTATTTCAAAACTTGAAATTTAAAGATCTTTTAAGATTTATTTTCCTGTATCTACAGATTAGTTTTCTAATGATGTGTTGTCCCGCTGTTGTTTTAAAAACGATTTAGGCTGCAGTACAATATGTGAGAATATGTCTGTAGTCATGACTGAGCTATGGGGCCCTGTGGCAAAAAGGCCCACAGGCTTTTGACTCAGTGACAATAGCGAAAATGAACCGAGACTGGATTACAACAGTCCTGCATTCCTCTCCAAACCTGTCTGACACACATACACACTAATCCGGCACACAGGCAGACAGATCACAGAAACAAGCCAATACATGTCTAACACACTCTTGCCTAAAGTGCAAAGAGAGTACTTAGGATAAGAATTGTGTGGGAATAGAAAGTCTGAAAATATTTGAATAGAACATCCTAAAATAACACAATCATAAGTCTTAGTAACCAAAAAGAGGTCAAATCATTGATAACTATCATTAGATGTGTTTCACTGTGCTCGTTCAATGCTACTCCCAGACTTTTCTGTGCTGACTTATAAATAAATTGAGTCCTGAGCCAGTCTGCATTATCAGTACGCTAGCCAAGAAACACACTTTAAAATTGATTAGTATTTAATTCAGAATTCGTTCGTGGCCTTTGTTTATTAGATTCTGCTGCATGAATGCCACCTGTCACAACCTGCTTTCCGTTAACACAGTCGACAGTTGCCTAATGCACAGAGTGGTAAATGATTAAACCGCAAAGCGGCACGAACAGATAACCTGAAGGCAGCAATATAAATGAACATCCTCACTGCCTGCGTGCATCATTGAGCAAAGGGAGGCAGAGCCACTTTGGGCTGGGGAAAAAGGGTCTTTGCCTTCATTTTGGTGACATTTTGCCAGTGCACTAGGCTTCTAATGTGCTCTTTGAAAAGAACAAACCCAGTCTGTCCAAGCCTTGTTGAAGCCTTCTTTTCACATCAGCTCCTAAATAAAGTCTAAACAAAACAAGAGTAATTGTATTTTCAAACCCTCTGTGGTTTTATCAGGTTCTAATCAATAGATAGTCAAAAGTACCCAGCATGTTTTCCAAACTAAATTTATGCTTGGAGAACAGTTTCAGTATGTAAGCTTATGTCAAATTTAAAACTCAGTTTTAGTACAATATTTATTATGGAATAGAGCAGTTATCACAGGATATTATCAAAGGTTATTTCAGGATATTCGATAATTTACTTAAAATTTGAATGTTGCTTTTGTATTTCTAGGAAAAATGAAAATTTTACAGTTTTAACTGTTAGTGCACTAATGCAGGTGAAATCACTATCACACTTTTATTCTAGCTTTGTTGTGAATGTGTCTGCACAGAATGAAGACGGGGCGTTATAAGGAGTCTTAGTGTGAACTTAATGTGTGTGGGTAGACTGTTAAAAGTGGTGTTACTGCCTCAAGTGTCTTGTCAGGACTTGTCAGAACAGGTGTCTGAAACTCTGATCCCCCTCTTAACTTCACTTCCTCTAATTCTTGTTCCCCCACTTGTTTTAACCTCTCTACTTCCTTTTATGTCTCCGTCTCATCTGTCTTTTATGCTTCCTTTAATCTCCCTTTTGCCTTTTTCATTTCTGAAGCTCGCCCTGCTCCACCAAGTTAGGAGATTTTAGTCCTTTTAATATTACAGATTCATTTCAAGTTTACACTTCTAGAGCTATTATGTAAACAGTATATGTGTTGCAATGACACTGGCACCATGTACCAAAGTGAACTATACTGTAAAAGGTTATAATGGCTGTAATGACATTGAGTTACCCTCTCTCACTTTCCTGTGAAGCCTCATCTAACATATAATCTTCACTCATCTGAGTGTAACACCACCCACTTGGTGCATTCTACCTCAGGGTTAAAAACCAGTGGTTTCCCACTTATCGTGAAAACTAATACCTACCTTGACTATCTGTGCACAGTATTTTGTAGCTGCAGATAGAGGGAATTTGTGCATACCAAAACACTGAAAGCACAGTGATTACACGTCCTACAGTTTAAGGGTAACAGTTGATAACTGTCATGCAGGGTCATGACTTAGTCTACATGCAAACAAAAGGCTGGGTGGTAACTCAACTATTAGCCAGTGCTTTCGTGATTGTAATTTTGGTAAAGTGCAAACATCTTCCGTGTCAATTCAATAGATTTTACCTAGGCTGGGGAAACACGGCTGAAACCTTAAGTGATATTAATAGGGATATTTTACTAGATCCACATGCTGTATAGCGTGTTATGTTCCCCTGCACTTTCTGCTGGCCCTGCAGTGGGACAGTGGCTATAGTGTTATAGAGGTGCGTGGGCTTAATTGCGAGCTGTCTACAGCTAAGAAGATGTGGATAAAGGCACGCCTTGGGTGGTTTTGGATGGCCATTTTTGCTGCTCATCATGCTCTCATGGCTGTGTTTTTCTAGAATGCATTCAAAGCAGTGACTGAGTTGCACTGTCATCAACTACCATTAAACCAAACAAAACCAGCTGTAAAACTAAAAGTTTAACTACTGTTTTTGTTTTAATTGAAGCTTGAGGCTGGGATTATACTCACTTGTGGGTGCACACACAAACAGCTACAGGCACCACGGATGAGTAGTTATTGTTGTTCACTTTTCAAGTCCCTTAGGAGTACATCTGGAGTACTTGCTGCAATGGTATCACAACAAATTTGAGGGCATTGATCCTCTGATGACAAAATTCACATCATTTGGTCAATGTTCCAAAGGTCAAATTTAACATTTAGTGCTTAGTTTTAGGTTCAGTTCAATTTTCATTTACATAGTCACAGTTCTCAAAAGTTAATGACTTTCAGTGGTGGCTTATGGGAAGTGGAGAAGTGTTCAGTGCACCATGGATGATAAATTAAATGCAATTATTTTATTTTTTTAATAGCCCAATCACAAATTAATGTCTCATGTCTTTACAGTCGATACAATGTATAATGTTATCTTTCCTTAGAGAAGTCCAACCCAACATACCATAATTTAAGGCATGAAGAGATTCAGTGATTTTACAGAGCAAATAAATAAAACTGAAATTTTACGTTAATCTAGTCCAAATCTAAATATAATCTTTGTGAACATTACTAAATCTTCAGTACAAAATAATAATCCCTTGTTAGCTCTTAATTACATTATGACTGGTTGAGCTGACTTCACACAAACCTTTAGATCACAGAGGTTTTTCCTCACACTGACATTTCTAAAATTAAGCTATTCTATAACGTGCGTACAGTTAGACTCTTACAACAATCTGACTTCTTCACATTTGGATTAAACTGATAATCCTGCATGTTAATCATACTCAGTAAGCCACAATGACTCATCTGAGCTGCGTAGCGCGTTATTCTTCAGCTTCGTCATACATATGTATGTTCTGGATGACCGTATTAATCTCTGCAGCCCCTCTGCTGATTTGATGAGTGGATGACAAGGTCTTAACAAAGGCCTCACCATGCTGTCGCTTTTGATCAGTTGCTCAGCTTAATGGCTGTGGAACTGATTTTTCTCACCCCAAATCCATCTAGACTTAATATTTTAAATGTGTGTGGCAGATGGTGAGTTTGACATAGCTAGTGATCAGAAGCTTGCCCATCTTGAGAACCACTCAGAGGGCAGCATCAAGCAGTAGGTAGCCATATACGGTATTTAGACTTCTTTCAGCCATCTGTGTGTTTGCCCGAAGACATAATGGCTGCACAAACTGTAGTTTAACAGCACAGAATATGTCAGTAGGCACAGCAAGGCAGACCTGGTAGATAATTTTGGTAGATACAGGGTGACACTATTCAGTCAAGTAGCAGTCTTGAATAAAATTTTTCCCAATAAGTAATTCCTGTACCTTTCTGAGCTATTTGTGACACAAAAGAAACTAACCCTTCTACAAAGAAAGAGCCTGCTATCATTTGCTTTGGCTTCATTTCTGTACATGGATCCATGTAGCACTGACATACCAGGTCTAATAGGTTACAGTGTTACAGAGAATCACAACTGGAGTTCATGAATCAGCCTAGGATTATGAATATGATTCACTTTCTACACGCCTAACCCGCCTGGGAACAGGTTACGTTCAAGATAAGAGACCTCTCTGAAAATTGCATCATCATTCATTCCTTCTCAGAATATCCTGCAGCCGTCCGTGCAGATAGCAAGGTGTATAGATTTCAGAGCCTGTTTGAAATCTTTGTCTTTCCTGGCGAGCATCAATGAGAAATATAGATTCTAACAGAGTGACCCCCTTTTTTTCATGCAATCTATAAATTTCTTTTTAACCACTGACTGCAAGTATTTTTAAACCCTTGCTGTTGTTCTTCTTCTCACAGATGTGGCTTATTGGTTTCCATCTTTGGAAAGTCCAACACTTTGTAGTTGTTGACCTTTTGTGTAAGTGTAGGTTTTCTTGCTGCTACAGTTTAATATTACAATCATGCTCTTAACGCTTTTCCTAAAACACACACAGTCACACAGTGCTGCTGAGGCTGGAGTAACGCTGCTGTTTTTAGCATGTAACGTGTTTAGCCTTGTCATATATATATATATATATATATATATATAGATATGCTCTTTGTTTGTAAAATGTGTCTGC
>VVHJ01064648.1:16098-50411 GCA_015107715.1 Tylochromis polylepis
GGGATCAGCATCCACCTGAGCCCAACATGCCTCTGGCAGCGCAGACAGTATCCATTGTTACCACACTGTCCTGTTTCTTTTTACCTTCTCATAGTCTTTCCTCTGCTTATATACAGAGAGCACTGAACACAAACCTTTTCAGTTTTTGTCGCGTGCTTCCAAAACACCCATTTCCAAGATTTTTCATATCTGATTTAAGCAAGAAAGATAAGGCAAGTTATGGAATAATGAAAAAAACACTTACTGACCAGTCCAGAAAGTGAGAGCTTAGATTAGCTAAGCAGGTGGAAATACCTGAAAAATTCTTTTAAGGAATTTGTTTAAAAAAAAAAAAATCATTTATTTCCAGTTATGGGAATGGTGCATGAACAGAAAGAGAATAACAGCACTTTGGTGCAAAATATGTCCAGTGAGTGTTCAAAAAGTCCAAAAAGTAAGTAAGTAAAGTTAAAAAGCAGCAAAGCGAGATATGAGTATTCCCCCTGTCTGCAGTCAGCTCCACTGATGAACGGCTGCACTTCAGCTCTACTTACAAAAACACACAAGCCTGCGCACACACATAAAACTCTTCTTAACACATGCATGCAAGGAGTTCACACATACACAGAGTTTTCGCAGCAGTTGAGCAGAGTAGACTTGCTCAGAGGCAAAGCGGGCTGGAATAATGGACTTAATTCAAGAGAGGGAGAGAGAGAGAGGGAAAGCGAGAGAGAGAGAGGGAAAGCGAGAGAGAGAGAGAGAGAGAGAGAGAGAGGGAGGGGTTGAAGAAAAGGTGGGAGGTTAAAGGAGGGGCATCGAAAGAGAGCACTGTGCTGTCCGTAGTGTGTGTGGATATGCTACTGTGATGGGACCTGGCTGAAACTTTTCCTTTTTCAGAGTCCATCATTACTACAGTCAACATTTTTTCCACTGTTTCAGGTTAAGCTGCTTCCACTTATTCTACAGCTGTTGTAATGCGGCTGTTCTCAGACTTTTTCTGACACGCAATGCTTCAGAAGCCAAAAGCCTCACCACCCACCTGACAATTTACCAAACTACCAAATAAAGAAATAGAACCCATGTTAAATTTTGGTGAAATAAAGTTGACTAAACCAATTTTCATACAAAAGTACATACTTATTCAACTGAATTTTACAATTTTTCCCCCAACCTGAATGGCTCTCTGTCACACCAGTGTGGCCCACCCCACAGTTTGAGAGCTGCTGGTCTAATGGTATGAGCCTGAAGAATTTGTGCTACCAGCTGGTATACCAATAAACCAGTTGGATTTTTTTTCTTTTCACATTCCTTTTGCACTACATTGCATTTTCTGACATTATGTTAAAACCGTGTTAGGTTTGGTGCGTTCCTGGTGTTGTTACATGCACATAAACATGCAGATTATGTGACAGCTCAGGTGAGCATTGAAACTGAGTTATATGTGCTGTGAGACGTGACTTGACACTTACTGAGAATGACTCATGACTTGGTTTACTGATGCATTTAGATAACAGATCAGTTAAAGTCTCTATAAACACACAGAGAAACAGAGATTTCCAGATATATAAGAATGACTTAGGTTGATGCGGAGAACACGTAGGCTGAAGCTGGTAAGAGGGTAATTGGCACACATTTATAGTATATGAGGGTTTACATCATTCAGACACATATCAAAGTTGAAGCTTTGGTCAACCATTCATGATGCCCGGGCTTTTGAACACATGAATTCGTGCAGGAAGAAGAAAAGTTTGTTTAACATTTAAAACAACTTCAAAATAAATATGCTTATTTTTTTTAAACACCTTACTCGTGTAGTTTTAGGTTTAAAGATGGATCAAAAATGCATATTTGACATAAAATCTTTAGTGACAGTCTTTGATGTGATCGTGGGCTCGAAAGCCTTGTCTTCTCTCTCTCTCTCTCTCTTTCTCTCTCTCTCTCTCTCTCTGGGGTCAGTCTCTATATGGTAAGCTACAATGTATTCCTTTGATACATTTTCACAGGGAAAAAAAGTATAAAAGTATCCATTCAACTCCTACAACTCCTCCAGGACGATGTTTTCGTCTGTCCATTCAAACAGTATGGTCAGTACATTACAAGTACTCCGAAGCAGGACCAGAGCTTTGTTGGAGTTTGGTCATTTCCGGAGGCTTTTTACTGTATTAAGCAAATCACAGAGCTTTCACAGCCTCCTTTTAAGAATCCAAAAGCTCACAGAGTTTCACTTCTGACAATTTGGATGTTTGATACCAATAAAAGATGTGAATAAGTCGTTAAATGTAGCTTAATTTACTGCTGAGCAAAGTTATCAGTAAGAATAAACCATAGATCTTTTGTGATGAGTAATTACACGCAGGATTTTCAACATGGACATACAAGACTTCAAGTTACTACTAGCTAGCTGGAAATACCATGCACACTGGCTGATTATAGTATATGACTTCCATCTGGATCAAACGTTTCCTTCAGGAAGTCACTAAAACTTCAAGCTTGGAATTCAATTCTAATTTAACTGACTGCTGTTAAAGTAGACCTCAGTAAGAGTAGCTTCACTTTAGAGCTGAGCTAATGGAAATTCTAATAAACAAATAAATGAATAAAAAGTATGAACAAGTGAAGTTTCTGCGAAGACAGTCCAGACTGATGCCTTGCTAACTAGGTGGGCAGGACAATGACAGAGGGTGCCATTTATTTAAAAAAAAAAAAAACTTCTAATGTATGAGGGGTTTTTTCTCCCCAACAGTAACACATTTCACTCATAAAATGTAAAGCGCTCCGTAGGGCCTGTCTACTGAAAGTGTAGCACTCACGGTCACATTGTGTTGTGTATCTTCTTCTCTGTTGTCCCACTCCTTTAGTCTTCATTCCAGTCATAGGTGGCATACTGTGCCTGGCAACCCTGACCCACACACACTCATACACTCTCTCACACACCTAGAAAACCCCTTTCACCAGGTCATGGGTCTCACATTAGGGGTTCACTGAAGTATGTGTGTGTGTCTTGTCTCCCTGATTGCTTGCAGTTTTACAAACAATGCGCACTTATCTTCAGCGCTTTAAACACTTTCGTGCACACTGCCATGAGTACAATTAAAGCTATATGTATGTTTTCTGCCCACTGCCCGCCCCCTGCTGACCCGTCTGTCATAAACTAGTCTGATGTCTCTACAGGCTGTGCAGTGAGCTCTGTGTCCCAACAAAGGCTTTTGTCCCAGCTGAAGCTTGTGAGCTATTGAAGATAAGGGCTCAGTTTCCTAATAGCATCTTAGCAAATCTTTGTTTTATTACAAGTCACTGAACTGAAATGATGTTTAGATTGCCTGGGATCACCATCAGACAAGTGTCTCCCACGCAGGGGTCTTCATTGTGCTCTCCAGTGCTGTGAAAAAGTATTTGCCCCATTCTGAGTTCTAGGTTTTTTTGCACATTTGTCACACTTAAATGTTCCGTATCAAAGAAACTTTACTATTAGACAAAGATAACCAGATTAAATACAAAATGCAGCTTTTAAATTGTGAACAGTGGCACCAAGAGCAACATCTAAAGAACTGCAGGCCTCAGTTGCCTCAGTTAGTGTACTGTATATGATTCAGTGATAAGAAAGAGACTGGGCTCAAAGGAGAAAACCACTGCTGACCAAAAACAACACAAAGGCTCATGTCACATTTACCAAAAAAAACTTCTTGATAGTCCCCAAGACTTTTCGTAAAATATTCTGTGGACTGACAAGACAAAAGTTGAACTTTTTTGAAGGTTTGAGTCCCGTTACATCTGGTGTAAAACTAACACAGCATTTCATAAAAAGTACATCATAGCAGCGGCCAAACAAGGTGGTGGTAGTGTGATGGTCTGGGGCTGCTTTGCTTCTTCAGGACCTGGACGACTCGCTATAATTGATCCAAACATGAATTCCTTGCCAGTTATCTCAAATGCTTGACTGGCTTTACAGCAGGGGTCTCCAACTCCAGGCCTTGAGGGCCGGTGTCCTGCAAGTTTTAGATGTGTCCTCAATCCAACACAGCTGGTTTAAATGGCTAAATTACCTCCTCAACATGTCTTGAAGTTCTCCAGAGGCCTGGTAATGAACTAATCATTTGATTCAGGTGTGTTAACCCAGGGTGATAGCTAAAACCTGCAGGACACCGGCCCTTGAGGCCTGGAGTTGGAGACCCCTGCTTTACAGGTTTTACACTTAATAAATGGAATCATCTAAAAACTGTTTTGTATTTACTCAGGTTATCATTGTCTAATAGTAAAAATTTGTTTGATCTGAAGCAAATGTGACAAATATGCAGAAAACTATGACATCGTAAATAAATAAAAAATGCTTCTTCATGACATTGTACTTATTACTTGAAATTCAATTCAATTCAGTTTTATTTATATAGCGCCAAATCACAACAACAGTCGCCTCAAGTAAAATATAGATACAGGCAGTAATATAGATTCAATAGTTTGGTACAAAAAGGGTTTGCTGAGCTAAAGTGTGTTAATTGGGTTGAGTTTCATAAGCTGAGAGTGGGATTTGGTTGTTTTAGTTTCACATTGTGTAATCAGACGAGCAAGACCTCTCACATGAGTGCACTAATTAGGCTACTGTATGTATTTAAGACCCTTTAAGCATTGCACGTTATGTGGGCATGATTTCTAATTTGATGTTCCTTTCATACATAGTTATTCATAAAGGGACAGGTGCAGAAAAAGTCCTGATGGCATTATTATTTCTGGCCCTCATGAAAGATTTGTTCATTTGATGAATCAGAAGCATTTACAATGTAAAAATAAACAAGTTCTTGAAATATGCTCAGTTCATATTTTATGACATAAAAATATTTTTCTTTTTCTAAGATTGCAGAAATGGATCCAAAGACTGCTGGTTTCTTAGGATGATTAACTTAACCATGTCTCTGTGTTATATAAAGCATTGTATTTATGATGGCCAGCATGATAAACCATGACCACCAAAAGCAAATGCTTTGAATTACGTTAGTCCTGAAAAAAAAAGAAGAAGAAATTGCTTAAGCCTGCATCTATATCACCTTTATATTGTAGAAGATTGTAATTGGTAGATGTAGTTTCTTTATGGAAACAAGTTGCTCATCTGTGAGAATAGCACTAATCCTGATGTGTAACAACAGAACCTGGTTAAAGCTCTGCTACCTACAACTTCTGGTGCTTGAAAAAGAGGCTAGAGTTTGGCTTCTTATCCTTAAGGCCAAACCCCAGAATAGGTCTGCAAGGTAGTCAGATTATTTAATGGCATCAGGCATCCACACAGCTAATATTAACGTAGCGATGAAACATTTTTGAGGAAGGATTTCTGAAGGAAACTGTAAAGAAACCAGCCAGAAACAAAGAAAATCTGCCAGTGCTTCTATGTTGAAAGGTCACACTTCATTGAAGTTAATGATGCCATACTGACTTTAAAAGGTGCACCCATTAGCATGAGTGCTGAGGGAAGCAGTGGGTTGCTGTTGGAAGGAAATCACTCGGCCAAATATTGAACCTCTGTGGTAATTTCAACAATCTTTACAGGACATCTTATAGCTGTGTCCAGTTTGAGCAGCTTTCTGTTTCTCAAAAGAGAAGGCAAGCACCAGCAAGTAATTCATTTTAGTTCAGTCATCTGGACATGACTTTTGAAAAATCTTAATGCATTTGGTGAATTGTCACTAAATTGTCACACAGAGTTGAAATAAGGCTACATGACCGGTTAACAGATGGTCGAGTGTTTATCTGAAATCGAGACTGGAAAATAGTTTCAGCAGAGGCGCTTTTCCTACTTATAGATGAAGACTGGTGAGGAACCCAGGATAAAATACCCTGAACTTTTTGGCATTCACTGTGACCAGTGTCCATACATCCATTCTCCTAAACAACTCTTTCAATTTATCTGGACAAATTTGCACAAGTGCATTACACTGCTGCTGCACCCTGTCGTGGAATGTTTTGAAAATCCTTGAAGACAGATGCACGGTCCAATAGACTCTTCAAGAGCAACAAGAAACAATAGTTTCAATTGGCCTACATTCACAGTGGACCAACCGTACCCTGAAAACTGATCTGACACTAGAGTGACACCAGCTAGTGGCGTTGCATCATAAACATTTGCTCAACAGATGCATAAATATGAGGGCCAAGATGCCATGGCTGCAAAAGTAGAGCATAAAATAGCACTGATCCCAACCCAGAGCGTTGCTTTTTCTCTTTGTGTCTTGAATGCTATGTGTGTGTTGCACACTGACCCAACATAAAACAAATGCCAGGACTAAGTGCACTATTAGCGTCATTACAACTGTGGAGTCCATTCTGCCAGTTGTATCGCCATACCAATCTTATCTATGTGCATGTGTGTGTTTGCGTATGTGTGAATTTATGTTTAAAAGCAGAAGTTCAACCATTTGTCTAGCGGCGGCCTCCATGGCTTTAAGTGTTTCTGAACAGCAGCGAACTCCCATTCTTGCCGGGAATTTTGTTTTTTGCTGCGACTTGAAATAAAACAAAGATGATAGATAAAGAGAAAAAAATGAACTATAGAGCCTAGGGGAAAAAGAGATAATAAAAAAAAATGTAGTCATTCAGGCCTGTCTTTCTGTTCATGTTAGCTAACTATCTATATAGCATTAGCTGTATTATATGTGCCCCAATGGGTTATCCATGACACGGTCCCCTGACCTTCTGACACCACAGGGATTACAGGGGCCCCACTGGGAAAGTGGCAGGAATGAAAGAGAGAGAGAAAGAGAGCGAGAAAGAGAGAGAGTTACAGTTAGAGAGATGCTAGCTTCCTTTGGGGCACAGAAACCTGTAATCCTCCCTTTTTTTGCTTTGATGTGATCACACCCAACTGAAAGGATGAAGGAGGGTGGGAAGTGGACTGGGGTGTATGGCGTTGGTGGATTGGTGGGTGTGGGGACTGACTGGAGTACCAGGAGGCTCAGAGGTGGGACACACACACTCTCACAGGCATGCAGTCACACACCATCTGGCTCAGAGGGTCATCGGGTGGATAAGACCACCATCAAACATAAGCAGGGCTCTGGTGACACATTTTCACACACACCCACACACATTCACATAGCGAGCAGGCTCTGGAGGTCACCAAGTGGATTACAGCACCTTGCATGACCAAGGCTTTGTCTTTTTCACACAAATATACATTTACACACACACACACACACACACACATACCTCGACAGCACCTCAACTACGTCTCAGTGGAATGCACATTTCTGCACTAGTTCCCACCACTATTAAATCTAGTTGACTAATCAGGAGATAATGAAGGTCTAGTTCAGCTAGCTGTGGACAAAAAGATAAAAAAAATATATTAAAATCATTTTTCACTCAGCTTTGATTGCAACAGTTGCTATTCTGCACTGAGGGGACATGTCTCAGTTGATGCATTATTTTTTTAATGTAATTATACGTTTTGGGTTGTGCGCTCTGTTATTGGATTGTCACTCTAACAGTTGAAATACTGTATTACGATGAATCAGCATACTTACTGATACATTGGTGCACAAAATCGGACTAAAGGATCTCTTTTTTTTTTATCAAATACAGACGAATGTTACAGAAGAGTGTCATATTTACAGGCACAGGGTACTGCTGAGCCAGATGTTCTACAAAGGGCCCTGTAATTCTGAGCTTCACTTTAATCAAAGCTGTGCTGTCGGTGCACTGTTGCTTTTTCAGAGAAAAATTCTGCAGATCACAGTGAAGATTGGATAAAAGACAAAAAACAGGGAAATCACCTACTTAAAGACAGCCTTTAAACTTCGGCCCGCACGCAGACAGTTAAACGCACATTTTTTAGAAGCCCACACATGTATCAGTGTCTGCATGCCATAAAATGATCCCACAAGTTATTTTTATTTACACAGAAGCTTTAATATTTTAAATATGTTGCTCATAGCATGCCCGTCGCATGGTGCATTCATATACATCTTCCTCCTTTTGTGATTGAACTCAACTTGTTCCTCAAGTCTGATGTGAATCTCTGCGATAAAAATAGGGAAGCAGACTTTTTCTTGTACAGCAAATGTAGCTTCTGACGGGTCAGTGCCGCAGATAAGATCAGTAAATTCTGATTTTAGCGCACATTTCTATTGCCAAATATGTTAGTGGATGTTACATTATGATTAAAAGCAACTCAGTAGGCCAGCAGTTGCTCATTAAAATGAAAAATATTTTCTCAGATAACTGTAGTGATACATTAAATGCACCAGTGGTTGCAGCAGATCTGGAATCTGCAATATCTTCCCACAGACATGTCTTTTTATTACAAAAGTCTTCCAATTGACAAGCTGTCGTTGAAACCTTGAGACTTAGAGGGACTTGGATTGCAGAGACAGTTTTGCTGACATACAAGCTGAAGGAAATGTGGCACACTGATACTACCGCAGTACTGCTGTGCTGCCTCATTAGGACCTGAGCTGTACTAGCAGTGAGCAGATCCAGTGAAATGATTCCTGATCCTGATGGGCACTGATCCACCCAGACAGGCCACTCTCAGCATCTTCAAGGATTTATCACACACTCAAATAAACACAGCCATATGAAAAGACACACTTTCTTAAGGGTATGTTGAAACAAAAGAATGTGCAGTTATTAGTGTGACAGTGTGCACATTTGCCTGGCCCGGGGAAAATCTAACAAGTTAGCAATGAACAGATTTAATGGCACCAGCTGACATAGGTGCTTAATTCAATATGTATACATGGAGCTGGTGTGACACAGGAGGTAGAGCTGGTTGTCTACTCATCACAAGGATTGTGCTTTCCTGGCTCCTCCAGTCCAAAAGTCCAGTCTTAAAGGCATGGAAGAAAGTACTGTATGAATGCCTTTATCAATGGCTGAATATGACTTGCGATAAAAATAGGACAGAAACCTCAATCACTAGACAGACAGTACTTGTCTAGTGATTGAATCAAATTTTTCCACCTTCTGCAATTGATTCTGGTAGACGGGCAGCCAGCTGGTTCCAACACCCTCTTGGCGACCACTTTTAATCACGACTGCACAGGTCACCTGGCAAATTGTTTCCAAAATAATACAGTCTGATTCAGACCAACTGCAGTCAATTACAAACAAACTTGCAAAGGTTTGCAAATAACTCGTTTATAAATGCAGACAGGTTGCCAACATATAGTTCTGAATTAGTCTGCGCTGATGGGCAAAACTCATCTGTGACATCAACTGGTTTATTCTGATTATTCCTGCATAAAAGAAAGGTTACCGAGCACCTGCGTCATTTTGATGTTACGTGTGTTTCCATTAGTGGATAAATTTCTGGATTTTTGTTTTAACTCTGAGGTTTTGCCTGAATTCTGAATAAATATAGTCAATGTGGATTTGCGATTTTTTTCCTGATTTATCACAGTTGTTTGCTATATTATTAGAAACAGAATGCATGTAATTGCCCACTTGACCCTATACAATCATAAACTGATAGCAGACTGACCCAGTCTTACTGCAGTTTTACTGCTGTCTTGACACACCAAAGTCACATTGACGATGGCAAAGGACTGCGACTGGAAACAAACCTGACCTGGCAATCATTACAAAGGTAATAAGATTGTCAGTACGCTGCAGACAATCGCAATAATTTTGGTCATCCCACAAATTTTAATAATGTGTATTAGACCTCTTTTTTTTGCTACTGTGTGACACTTTGCTATTCAGCATTTTATTAAATCTTGAACATTTTCTTCAGTGTGTACACTAAAGACATATATAAACACACCGAAGAAATGTCTTTGTCATATATCATGTATTGCTATTGCCATTTTGGAGGCAAAAATAATCCTGCTGCTTGGTTATACCTTACAAAATCACTTTTTCAATGAAGCGTATTAGAATTAACCACATTCTGAGTAGCTGAGTGAGCTTTTTACTCATAATCCAATTTCAAGATTATTCATGCTTCATACTGTTATACACTTTCACAAAAATATTTTCACATATGTTCCCAAAAAAAAAACCAATATACAAAGGCATTACAACCCGTTTTCAATACCTTACACACAATACACTGAACCAACCCTTAAACATTCACAGAGTGTGTAAACCTGAGCTTGCCTTAACTTTCACAAAACTTGACATGCTAGACACAGAGGGCGACATCGAAGTGCTTCAGGTGCACTGACAGCTGTCTGTGCCTGGTAGGGAAGAAATCCCCACCATCAACCAGTAATTGAGGATAGTTAGAGGGGGAGAAAAAAGTGTGATGGATGAATAAAGAAGTGGGTGGGAGATGCAGGAATAGATGAGTGGAAGGTTGAATGAAATGTAATAGTTATACAACTATTATTAAGGCCACCTGTAACATACCTGGAAAGTTATTTCATATTTTATAGTTAAAAGCGGAGACAAATACACAGTGATAGTCATTGAAAAAAATTGAAAGTACATAAATAAAATTAAAAAAAGGAGAGACTTGCTGCAGACCTGTCTGCCTGTTGTGTTACATTTTAAAATGTCCACTTCTCCTGCACTGCATTGCTTTTCACTGCTGAAGGTGGAAATGTCCTGGCACCATGACACGGGTTTCCTTGATGATATCCATCCTAGAGTGAACACCACTCTGTAGGTCGACCACTAATGCACTGACAAGGGCATGATCTTGCGCCAGACTGCTACCCATTAACACAGGCAACTGTTTTCAAATACACAGCCAAGGTGCAGTTTATGCTGCAGGCAATTGAAGGATAGTTCTGTGATGTTGGACACAAACTTCACTTGTACAGCAGAGCTCTTAATCTTCAAAACCTAGAACATTTCAGTTTCGGACTATTTTATTTCAGGGTACTGTAAGTAATATCATGTGAACATTTTAAGGCAGTTAATTACCATCTTTACTGCAAGTCAGAATGGTTACAGAAAAATATGCAGCAGTAATACAAGGTTTCTCTGAGTTTTTTGATGACCGAGTTCTAATTCAGGAAGACAGCAGTTAACATCCGCAAAGGAAAACATGTATCCATTAAAATAAATAACTTCAAAACCAAATATTTACTTAGTAAACATTACACTGCCAGAAAGCTCCCCTGGCAGCACAAGAGAAACAGCATAAAGGTAGTTATAATGCTAACCTCATACATACATGTTAGGGGCTAAAATCTGACACACAAAGTATCTAGTAGTGCATTAAATGTGGGCAGCAATGAAGGCCCTCACTTCCCATCATACTCATGAGAGACACCTGAAAGAAATATACAGCAGTCACACTAAATGTTTTGCTGAGGGATGTCACTTTGAGACCCTAAAGAGCTGATACATACTATTTGGCATTGAGAAATCAGAAAAAAAAAAAGGAAATGGTTACTTTGTCTTCAGCGTGTGTCTTTTTACAAAAGTGATGGTCAATATGACTCCACATGAGGCAATTACAGTTGGAAAAAATACATTAAGGCTTTTGATAAGCCTTATCAGTAGCCTGGACTACTACATATTTGTCATGATCTGTGTGCTGGCAGGTGGAATGGAGGACCCAAACGCAGGACTCAGATGAGAATGAACTTAAATGGCTTCATTTGCTGTACTCCATAGAACAAAATATACACGAACAAAAAACCGGTAGGCAGGCTGACAGACGGAACACACACAAGAGATGAGGGATGAGGGTACGACATGACACGGAGCAAAGAACACACAGGGTTTAAATAGATAGTGGATAACGAGGGGACCGGACACAGGAGGGAGACACAGCTGAACCTAATAAACCAGACAACACAAGCAGGCAAAACTGAATACACTCACCAAAGACACAGACCTTCAAAATAAGACAGGAAGTGACGGACACGCAGACTGACCTAGGGTGAAACCAAAGATTAACAATAACAAATCAAATCAAACACTGGGTCACCGACCCAGGACTGTGACAATATTGTCAGTATGAAAATACTAATTATAACATGCACAGCCATAACTGTCTATATGCATGACATCCACAGTTGTATACATTTTTATTGACAGAGAAGCAAAATTTAGAAAAAGAAATGACAAGACTCATTTTCAATCAAACTTGCATAACACCAAGCAGAAGTTTTAAAAACCAGAATGTGAAAACACTGTCACTGTCCTAAGAAACTTTCGTTTGCAGCAGCAAACACAACACTCTGCCTTCCATTATTTTTAGCTGCTCTTTAATGTATGCAGATGATACAGTTCTTTTCTACTCTACAGAAATTCTATCAGCAAGTCTACAGTAAGCCAACAGGATCATGGTTTAATCTTTCCCCAAACCTTCAAAAACTCCACTCATGCTCTTTGTGCTATTTCATAAGAGAAGGTCCTCAGCAAATAACTGGTACTTATAACATCTGACAGCAACAGAATTAAAGTATCTGCACTGATTCTTAAATCCGTGTGTTGACCTCACTTGCGCCACTTGACATAAATATTCCATTAGAGTGCAGCATGATGTCTTTGCCCAAACCCAATCATAAACCAATACAAAGAGTGACCCAAAATAAAGGTTACCTATGCCAACTGCTGTCTCATGCATGACTTTGATTTACAAATTGTTATCCCTCTGCTCCCTTAAGCACACAATTGCTCTTTTAAAGCAGAAGCATTTGGTTTTTGAATGCAATAGTACTGCAGCTGCTGAAACACCAAAGGACACTTTGTGTGTACCTCAAAGATGCTAGCATTTGGCACCCTTGGAATTAGAATGCGGGGGGGGGGGGGAGAGCTGATGTCTGATTCTGGAGAGATAAAGTAAGCAACCTTTTCTTCTTGAATATGTTCCCCGCACAGAAAAAAAGAGAGTGTCACATCTTTTTATTCTGTTAAAGTGCTGACTGGGAATGACAACTTCGAACACAACCAAGAATTTAAAAAAGTCAATAAGGAAATTAGCAGAAAATTTTCCACATGTTTAGGATTTGAATGCCCCTCAAATTTTAAGACCTTCTACAGATCAGAGAACAAAATATTTTTATTATTGTGCAGCTGAGTGGCAAGGCTATTAAAGGAACTATTGATTCCATATTTATTCCAGACATGAAGTAGGGCAAATAGAGGTCTATCAACCAGTCTGACAAACACACAGACACACACTGTACAGCAGTAGAGGACATGAGGTGTGATTTTGGGTTACCGGGGGAACAGGAAATCACCTCATTATTGCAGGGGTAACAGCTGTCATTAACATAACCCCCCCCCCAAAAAAAGAACCACATGCTCACCCACTCAGAAATGTCTAAACACACCTAAATAAAATCTGGAATCAATATGAAGAAAGGCTTCACCAACTTTCATTTTCATCTTATGCCAAACTTAGATAAAGATGGAAAAACGTGTTCTGCTTTGGATAAGCATATCACTTCAAGCTGTCCAGTCACAGCTGGCTAACAGGAGGCTTTACTGAAGCATCACATAGCAAGTCTGAGTTCAGAAAAGCTACAAATGTGGTGCTTCTGCTGGTGTCTGTTATCTTGTCATCTTTGTGTTCCTCTGATTATAAAATAAGTCAAATATTTCCTGCCTCATTCATGTGTCTCAGCTATTTTAAGACTAAAATTTATGGAAATACCCTCGCTGTTTCTATTTCAAGCAGGACATGCTAGTTTATTCTATTTATGGTGCTAAAGTGGGTTAAATATACAAGTATATAATGAAATTATTTCTACACCACAGCATCTGTCTCCAGGCTCCCTCCATGCCTCCTGTTTGAGGTTCCAGGTAGCCAGCCAAGTGGAGGAAGATTAGTGTATTCTAAGTAATAGGCTGTCCTGACCAAACAAACTGTCATTGCTTTCTGTTTTGGCTTAAAATCTTCTCTTTCCTCCCCTTCTTTTTGTCCCTCCTGCCACTCCTCCCCTCTTTTCGGAGCCAACGTGTCAGAGGGGAAAAAAAAACAAAGCTGTTTAAACTTGGAGCAGGGAAGGAGGAGAGGAGAAAGGTACAGAGGGAGGGACTGCAGAATAGGCTTAAATCCCATAAAAATAATATTTCTTCAAGCAAAATGGTTAATCCTCTGTAGAGTCATCTTGCTGCAAAAATAGGTAAGCATAAAGTCTCGCGAGTGATGTGTTTGATTTCAAAGGTCCTACCTTTACGCATGTCATACTGAAGTCCACTGGTTCAGACTAAAGACTAATGTTTAATTCACTTTTCCTGATGTCTTTTCAACACAAGAAACACATTTTAATAGTAAAGCAATGACACCAGACGACCTTTAAGAATCAATGCTAGAAATAAAGTGGATATGGCATGATTTAGAGTTGGCATCCTGAATATAAGTGTTAGTGGCTAGAACAGCACAAACCATCTCAATTATCACACAGAACGCAGCAGTCAATCATAAGATTTAAGAGCTGTATTACTTCATAATTTTCCACAAACATGCCAGGACAGCAACATTAAACCCTGCCTAATCTACTGCACGATCTTATTTTGACTATTTCTATTTCCCTCTTGCATTTCTCAACAAGTGAGTGAAGTCAATATAACACGTGCATTTTATTACGTGAGTGTTTTTTTTTTTAAATTCTGAAACAACATCTTGGATTTAAACATCAGTCAAAAATCTGCAGACCAGAGATAAAAAAAATGGCAGAAACCAATCAAATCCAGGTCTGGTCCCAGTTTGGTGTTACAACCACACTGGGACAGGACACACTGACTCTTCAAGTCAGCAAACAACTTTACTGTCACTGTCAGGATGGGTCACGCTTAATAAACATCAGACACACACACACACAATCTTTTATTTTAGCTTTTAAATAGATGAATTTCACAGTTCCTTCGAAATAATCAGTTCAGTCAGGTTGGAAGTAACCATAAAACGTGGAAGCCACTCTCTCAGAACATATACAGAGACTTTGCTTCATCCAGCAGCTGCAGGGTCTCTGGAGGCCATCTGTCTCTGATTTAGTGATTTAGTGCCATCCTTTCATAGTGTCAGTATTCTATCAAAGCTGAGTTTTGTGTGCAGTTCTCACTGAATTTTGTTGAGTGGATTATTTATGGAACACCCAGACGTTAGCAGTTCTTAAAAGTTTCAGTGAAATCATTTTACAGAAAAAAAAAGTATTTTTATTTGGGAAGAAACGCAAGTAAGGACACCTGGACATGACACGAGACCTTCCAGTAGTGCCTCACATGGCACGTTATCCCCTTTTCTGTGTAAATGAAACCACAAAGCCATTTTCACTAACACGCTGCAGCCAACTTGGCTGAAGCGACTACTCCCGAGCACATTAAATACACAGCCTGCAGCCTCCCTCCTGCGACCGCAGCACACCCGCTCCAATAAAAAACACAACAATACATCTTCGCCTCATGTGCTTTTGGTTAAATATAAGTTGCCATGTTGGCTGCAACTCAGTATATCTCTCTTCCAAAACGATGCACACAATCTGAATTAAACTCATAAGAGATAGAGGAGATGATGTGGATAAAGAGGAATGTGTGTCTGCGTGTACGGGAGATAGGTTGTTTTTTGTGTTAAGATCCTTTTCAGACTTGTGAGGACAGTACTGGAAAGTGATGTTGAGCTTTGCTTTTAGGTTTAAGTTGAAATTCATTTTAAGTAAAGATCACGGCTAGATCCACACTGGCACATTTCTGTTTTAAAATCATATGTCTGAACAAAAATGATCTCTATCATGCAGTGCAGTTTCAGAAATAATTTCCAAACGTACAAACAAGCTTGAAGATCCATTTCAAATCATTAGTCATGTAACACTGGCTGACACCGAGCCAGTGCAAACAAGAAGCAGAAGGCTGTTTACTTTGTTACAGAGTGGTGTGACCTAAGACCCAATCAGGAAGCGAAGGTTTGGTGGTCACTTCATTGAACGGAAAAGCGTCAGTTTCTTCGTGTCTACACATGAACAAAGTCAACACAGTTTCCGAATAGCTTCATGCTTCAAGCTGTTTTTCTGCAAGCTCAATTTTCAGTTTCCTTAAAAGAGTTTCTACCTTTAAAAATAGACAAAGTTATGTTTTCAAAAAATTCTGATGTTCATGTGGACCAGTCTTAAGGTTACAGATCAGTGCTATGCTTCATTATTTACATTGTGGGGACATATTTTTATCCACCTCTGGACCGTTTCCAGTGTTGCTACTATTTCTGGATCTCTCAGTGGAAGTTCCTTGCACTCCAGCTGTGTCAAAACTGTGATGCCTGAAATCCATTTTTATTTTTACATCGTAGATGAAGTTGCAGAGAGACAAATCTGATGAGTGGTCCAGGAAGTGAGTAAAAATTGCATTAAACAAAAACAAAAACAAAAAAAACTCAGTGCCCTCTCAGCCAGCTCAAAATGATACACTGGCAGCACCACAGTTCAGATCATTTCTTCATGATATTCTTTGTCAAACACCTCAGCAGGGCACCGTGTTGACAGTCTCAATGTTGAGGATGCTCCTGGTCTCAGGCCTCATTTGACACACTTCGTTTGGGCTTGATAGTGTGGACCCTTCAGTAAGTTGGTTGCCAGAGGTTGAGCGTGAATGACACCTTGCATTCCCAGGTGCACAGGTCACCTGGCAGGATGCAACCTGTGTCAAAATAATCACAGTCCGACTCAAACGGTTTGCAAATATTGCTGTCTAATTTCTGAACACAGTTTACCAAAACATTGCAATCGAAATAAGTCCGCAACTCATCTGAGATGATTCTCTTTGCAAAAGGGGATTCAACTCAGCTGGTTGACAACTATACTGTATTCAGGTTATATTGCTTTATAAGAGGTTGACGAGCAGGTTGACATTTTTACAGTTTAATTGCCATCCTGCAGCAACTATGTCACCGTTTGTGGAGATATTTATGAATTTCTCTTTCAAAACTACGAGTCTCCGGTCGGGCTCTGGCTGTACATAGTTAATGTGAATTTCTGTGTATGTAAATGTCAACAGATTTGTAATTATCATTTATATGTCACAGATTGTATGTAATTGCCATTTTACTAGACCCCATTCAGTTGCACACTGGTATCAGACTGATAGAAGACTGAATCAATCTTATTGCTGTTTTAATGCTGTGTTGATGCACAAAGGTCGTCAACTGACTGCAGGCGGTCGCAGACCTCTTCCTTGTCTTCAAATACAACAAGATCTCAAGTTCAGTGCAATAATTTTTGCTGTGCCATGTTCTCCAACAACTGTTTTCTCTAGTGTGACTGCAGTAGAAGTTAGCTGTGTGTGTGTGTCATTTCAAACATCTGTTTATCATTAGTGGGATTCTCCCTCTGATATTTTCTCTGTCCTGCTTTCTTTCTTTCTTGCCACACGCTTCTCTGTTTGCTTCAGTATTTTCTACACTGCACTCACTTTCCCCTTTGGCATCTGTATTTTGACCATTTATCATATTCCGAGCTTCTGTTCTCTCCAAAACCACATTCTGATGTGATGAATTTTAGGAGTGATTCAAATTAAAGTGATTAGGATAAACTTCCCCAAAGAAAATATTTAATTTAACATATAATATTCAACACAGGTTCCTAAAAGACTTTGTGCTGACAACCGGTAACTAGGGGGTTACGATCTCAAAGCCGCTTGACGTAGGTAAGCTTACAGAGGATGAAATGCGATGCACAATATGTTACATTAATTTCCCTTTTCAGATTTTTCCACATGATAGATAACTGGCACAAGCCCAGAAGTGGTAAATTTCAATTTTCCACTCAGGCTTTTAGACAATGTTATGACAGTGTGCATTCATTCTGCATGTGTGTGTTGCATGCAACCTCACATAACCCTAGCATACACTGAGTGTTTTAGGATATTGAAAGAACATTGCCTGTGGTTTACCAAGCCTTGGCCAAAGCCCTTGAAAGAAAAATTATGAATTTTCAAGATAGAAATAATGAGCCAACATATACATTCTTTCTTTTACTGCGATCTTTTTCGTGTAATGCAGTGTTGTGTGATTAGCTTGCTTGTGAGGGTCTGTCTCATTTATCAGTGTTTTTTAGTGACTTTAGTCTTTATTTCTACTTTTAAAAATATAAAACAGTTTAAATTTGGTCTGTTAGCCAATATAAGTCATTTGGCTCATTGAGTATCCAATAAACCGTCGGAAAGTTTTTAAGCATGCTAGCATGTTCATGTTTTCCCCCACCCTTTTGTGCATCTCATGAGTGCAGCTTTAGCAAAACCATCACATGGTGGGCTTATTCTAAATCTAAGACTAATTCATAAAAGGAGATGCCCCATGGGTGATGCCCCACGTTTCAAGGCCACCGCAGCGAGCTTATAGCCAGCTCGTTGGTCAGCATAGCCATTCGGCAGCAAATTGCTTCTCCACCATTGTGTTTAAGGAAAGATTATAAAATAGGTGGTGCCTTTCAAAACTGTAAATATGTGGTCAGGACTTCTCCAATAATGGTTAGAGGAAAAAATGAGGGAGAAAAGTTGTGAATAAGTTGTACAGTGGGCAGGAAAGCCACACACAGACACATGCAGAGTCTGGCAGCGGTCCACAACCACCAGAGCATGATGCCATGTAGAGAAGATCACAGTAGGTTTGACTCCCCTTCTCCTTTTCTTGAATCTCTTACGTGTCCTCTAAAGTGTCCTGAATCTCTGCGTCTTCCTCTTCTTCACAAATCATTTCATTTTTTTTCCCTCCGTGTCATTCTCATTTTTTCCTTCTTCTTGCACTCCCTCTTAATCTTCCTCTGCCTGCTTCGCCTCTGCCCTGAAAGATCAACTTTCCATCGTCGGTGACGTTTTTATCTTCTCCCTTTCCTGTCTTTTCCTCTAAAAGAGTTCATACAATAAAATGAAATTAAATAAGTATAAATTGAACTAACTGCAAATACAGCCCATATCCACTGTGGTTAATTATTTCTGCCTTTCATATTGCCACGGATTTCCCTGCGTGCAGCTTCTGGCCAGTGTATCCGCTCACTCCCTCAGATGGAGAATACATCAGACACTATAAGATCTGCGGAAACTGACAATCACTTGGATCTGCGCTCTGTCCAAAGCCAGATAAACACACCACACCTGGAACAAAGATTTGTTAAACATAGAAGGTTTTCAGAGCTTATAAGTCATTTAGTTAAAATATCCATCTTGAATAACAAAAGACTGTGGACATGAAAGGCAGGCCGCACTGCTTTTATGCCTCTTTTACTTCATAAGAGACTGAACTGAATCCATATGGACAGAATTCAAGGAAAAGAGGAAGCAAGACCTTCCAGTTAACTCTGTTATTTTCTGATCTGAATGGATATAAATATCACTTTAATGGTCAATCTGAAGTCTTCCTTTATGTCAATCTGTTGTTATCTTTGAATAGACTACTGGGGCAAAAGTTAAAAAAAATAGCATTTTTAAATATGAAACAACCTGTTCGAGCGCAAACTTATGGCAAACCGGTACAATTAGTCAGTTCCTCGAGATGAAGGCCAGATAGCATTACATAAAGACAATCCTTATTATTAATGATTATTTCCTCTGTGTGTCATAAAAACAGATTATTCCTCTTATCTGTAATTTGATTTCCCATGCCCGTTTTGCAGTGGCTGACGTGTGATATAATGGAACTACTATCTATACTCACCAGAGAGTATGTGTGGCTAAAGGACACACATAGTTAATTAGGTTAGTCAAACAACACACGCTCTATAAACAGAGGTGGTCACTGACGACAACATGAAGGAATGAGAGGAGAGGGCTGGATGATAAAAACAGTAGAAAAACTTTGAGAAAGAGAAAACAGCTGGCAAGAGGAAAGACTGGGGACTCCAAGGAATAACCAGGGAAAGAATAATAGTGTCGGCTCATAAATCATTTTATTTCTCCACTTTCTGCCCTCCTGACTACACATCTCACTCCTCTTCAATTGTGGCACTCTCAGGCTGCCAAATATCAGAGTCCCACTTGGAGCACCACATAACTACATCAGTTAAGGTAACAGTCTGTGACATTTTACTGTATATTGTGAATGTCTGGATTCCTACTTTATTTCACCACCTGCTATATAAGGTAATATAATCTATTCCCAGTTCATGCTTTCCTGCTTTACTGCTGTGTTTGAGAGTTTATTGCCTTTGTTGTTGGCAAGTGAAAATCTCACAGTATCAAAAACACTTGTAGTGCACTTGTGGTACATTGATAAACAACTACTGCAGTGGTCTGCCAGTGTGCTGCTGGTTTTATATGGTTAAGTTAAAAAAAGCACTTTTGCTTTCTTTTGAATGAAACGATTGGCCAGGATTGGCTGCCAAATGACACCTGCGACTGAAACTCCACAGCGTGAATTCATTTTTATTCTTTGTGTTAAAAATACCGTTGTACTTTGCAATCTCTTTTTTTTGTGTGTGTGCCTCAATGACAGTAATGCCAGTGCAGTGTTTATTCCAAACATTGAGTGCCAAGCACTGAAATGAGAAACCCTAGCATAACCTGGTATGGCTGAATAATTATGTCAACCACGTCATCTTTAAACTAATGAGCTAAACGCCACAAAGAGGTCAGAGCAGAGCAGAATTACACACATTTTTCTCTCAGGTTTTAACATAAGTAGTTCACAATGAGAGTCACAGAGCAGAAACGTCCATCTGATCCCCTCTACTGGACCATTAAATAGTTATTACTGCACACTTACAAAACTTTGTGTCTCTTAACTCTATTTTAGTTCAGTTTTATAATTTGATATTGTGGGTTTATTTGTCGAAAAAGTACATTAATCAGTGTTCTTGTTCTTCTAAATCATAAACTTCACACTTATCATTATGCAGATTAGTTCCTCAGTATACTTTAATACATCAAAGATACTACGAAGATGATTTTTTAATATTTGTGCTGGGATATGGGTTTTAAGTTTTGTGAGATATATATATATATATATATTTCTTAAAATCTTAAAAATATCTGCCATCTCAGCCCAGGCACATGAAATTTCTGTGCAATGACCATCACAGTTCAGTTCATCTCAACTCACCCACAGATGCTCTGGGTGAGCAGTTGGTTGCTGCAACTATACTTTCTAGTGGTAACTGGTCTCCAACAGCAAAAAATTAAATGCAACCACCGGGCAATGACCAGTTTTTAACAAGTCGTCAGAAAATTGCTGTCCCGTTTCTACTTCAGTGTGACTGAGTCATTGCTGATTACTGCAATCATGCATGAACAGTGACACTTAAAGGCTTCATACTTACAAACTTCAGTTCCCTTCCCTGTTGCAAACATAGCAATACCCCATTTGGCGACTCTTCTTCAAATAAGCACCTAGCGAAAAATTTGTGCAGCTCTTGCTCTAGCTTGAAGGGAGCCACGTCTCCCTGTGTATCATTCAGTGAGCCATACAAAAACATAATTTAACTTTTCAAATGAGGACACTAAAAGTGTTATGAAAATATATTTAGATCATTCTCCATGTTGACTAAGAATTCAACTGTCATTCAATTACAGTTCAGATGAAAACACTGAGATAAGCTTACAAGAAAAAACTACTAGTAGTACTAATTTAAGGCTCACATCTGAGCAGCAAAGCATATATTTTGTAATATAATCTGCACATTGTACTGTATACATACAAATCTAAAAATTGCACATGCATACACAGAGGCCTCAGCAGTATCTGCTTCACAGGGAGATACTTAAGAAATAAAACGTGTGAGTACTCTGTCCTCACTGGTCCCCTCAGTCACCGTGCCTAATTAATTAACACACTTAACTGCTTCATACTTAACGAGTTCATTACGAACACAGGCACTAATTGGCCATGCCAAACTGCATGTGTCCCATGCTAATTGGCTCTTTGATTGGGGTTTCATGGAGTTAACTAGCCAATTAACCACCTCAGTCTGCTCCTGATTTTGGGTGGATCAGACAATGGTGAAAAGAGACTCAAAAATAATAACTTTGACTCTGAAGCAAAACATGGAACAACAGTATCACCAGAAAGTTTTACTCATTTTCTGAAAAGCATCATGTGAGCTTGATAATATAAGGGAAGGAAATGGAGAGTAAAGGAAAGGAATGGGTCAGAAGGTTAGAGAAGCAGTTCCAGTTTTCTGAGTTAGCAGTTTAAATCCTGAGACTAGCAGGAAACCTCTGTCAGAGAAACATGAAACAGTTTCCCTTTGATTTCACATTTTCTGTAAACATGATCAAGAAGGCTAATTGAAACATGAAGGGGCGGATAGAGGCTAGCACAGCTTAACTTTTCCTTTGCTGTCCTCACTTTTAATATTCCTTTGGAAGAATATTCACAGTGAGGCAGGCTAACTGAAGGTCCACTGTACTTGTGAGTACAGAAATGAGTCTGAAACACACTGAACACATCCACCAATTGTATCTCATCAACTGTAAATGCAACTGACTTCACACTGAATTAAAATATCCCATGTTTCATATTTGACCAAGAAATGACAGTGAAGTAAATACTGCATACTGGGCAGTATTTGTGGTGTATTCATTACTGCAGTGTCCACTGACATTGACAACAGAGAAAATGGAGAGTATGAATTTTAAAATCTTCAAAATGTTCCTTTGTAATAAATGAATGAATAAATAAATAAATGAAAAACATAACTTCAGCCGTTTGACCTCCTTATATAACGATCACATTCACGTGTTGTGTCCTTACCAGTATGTCAGTATATGCACACTTTTCAATAAATTTTATGACAGTTAAGTGGTTAAGAAACAATTTCCTCTGGCAGTAAAACCAAACAGGTGAGGCACTTGTTAAGAAGCCAGCACTGAAACGTGTTGGCTACTTTTAAGATGTTGTACATCCACTGCTGTCAAAACACCACCAATAAAATCCTAAAAATGTCATTGCTTTAGTAAGGATGAACACACTTGGATTTGAAAATGCTTAAAAGCGATGGCAGATGGGATTTGTAACAAATCCAAAGCAGCTCTGGCTCATTTAATTTCCTATAGCGACAACATGTGAAGTATAGTCATCTGCAAAGAAGCTCCAGTATGTCAGAGCTGACCCAGGAGGGTGGTGAATTAAAGGCACAGTGTGTAAGGATACCAGGCAGAAGAAGACTTTTTGTGCTTTTCTTGCTTTAACTAAAAAGTCTTTACAAGAGTAAATAAATATCAGAAAATTAAGCTTATGAATAAATTAATTGAAGAGCTCTTGCGATTTACAGATTAGTTTCCAAAGAACCAGGAATGCTGTGGAAATTTTGGAACTGCAATTGTAAAACCAGTCCACAGTAACACATTTCAACAATTCATCCCAACAGCTGTTCACATATCTTTTCACCGGCACTCTTGGGAATATAGCCACATTCCGATGATAGTTTTGCCAATATAAGCAGTAAAAAGTGAAACCTGTGAACGGCCTCTGTCACACTCCTGCTCATTATCCTCTCAGAGGTACTAGTATATAATCCGTCACTGCAAGCTGGGATTCGAGACCACTTAGAAAGATGACAGATGGGATTGGTAAGAAATCCCCTTATCTTCAGCTCACTTCATTTCCATAAGTGTCAACATGTCTGAAATCTTGCAGAAAAAGAAGAAGTTACAGCAAAAGAAGATTTGATGCATGTGTTTGGTACATTAAGTCAGCCAGTGTTGCATGCTGGGGTAGTCACATGGCAGTGGAACATTAATGGATTCCAGCAACAACACGGGGTATCTGCCGTCAGCAGTTTGGGAATATGCTGTGTAAAGATAAAGTCACCTTGGGCTTTCATTGAGAAATAATCTGAATTCACATGTTAAATTCATGCATGCGAACTGTAAACACAAGCAAATATCTATAGTCACTGAGGAATGCAAGAAACACACTGGGAGAGGAAAGTAGCGGGGAGGTAATAAGCTTCACTGCGTGTGGCACTGTCATAGTGAAGTGACGCACACACACATTCGCACAAATACAGTGGAACGAATTACACAGTACTGTCACTACTCTCTCTCGCTTTCTGTCCCTCCATCCTTTTGTCAAACAGAAAGAGAGGAAGAAAGGTAAAGCAAGTAGAGTTTCTACAGCTCCATTAAAACAAATGTTTGTGTGCTGAATAAAATGTAAATACAAAATGCAAAAATTTGCAACTCATTCCAAGCCCAAATTAAGTGGAACAGAAAGTAGTATGAGGGAAAATGTTGTGGTGAAACGGAGCAATTTTAATTTTTTTTTTTTTTTTGCAATCTGTGTTCTATTTGCTGAAATCCCAGCAGTGTCACTTGTCATTGGACTTGGCAGCGGATCAGGACCAAGTACGAAAAGATATCCATGCATTTTGGGGTGGCTGTGCTCAGGAGGTACACACCAGGTCATCTGTTAATCAGAAGAATGGTGGTTCAATCCCTGCTCCAGTCTACATGCTATAAAGTATTCCTGGGCAAGAACCCCAAATCTCGAGTTACTCCTGATGTGTTCATCAGTCTGCGAATGTTAGATAGAAAATGATGATACAATGTGCAATTTGTGCTTCAGTAACCTACAACAGCAATAAACTACATAACCTGGGCCTAACCAGGTAATGTATTCAGTATGAGTTACCATGTAGATTTAACCAGGTTTAGAGACAACTGTATTAGTGACACTGAAAACTTTGATTGTAACTGCAACATACATCACTAATTCATTATTCTTGCTTCGTGGTACGCCCCTCTTGCCTCTTGAGCTCCCAAACACTTACACAGGTTTGTTAAAAGAAGAAATGATACTACACAGTGACAAATGTGCCCTTGGTCCAGCTTTTAAAAAAAATATGTTGTTCTTATCGAAGTCAAATTCAGCATATAGTTCTACAGTAATGTATGTTGGTTTTATTCACATTTTACAGTTTTTTAAACTATTTTGTAAATGTAAAATAGCACAGTAAAAGTACAGTAAAATAAGATAAATGAAGAGAGCGTGAAACAAGAGCATGAAAACACTGACAATTTTGCTGGTGAAAAGAAGAGAAGAGAGTAACTGTGTGAATAAGAGAGCAAGGTGAACATAATGAGGGACAGCGTAAGGGAGAGCGAGAGAGGGATACTGTGTAGTGGTGTGTATGGGAGTTTTTCATGGGATAAAGAATGCAGTCAGGAATTCTTTTAATTGTCCAAACTCTGCCTCAGGCCAAAGCCTACTCACCCATCCTCTCATACACACACACTGTAGATGCATACATAGCAATCATTCTGTCTACACAATGCTTCACAGCCAACCTCCAGTAAATCCCATATCTCAGAGTTTTTCCTGGCCAATTGTGAGAAATCAAAATGATTTCAGAAACTCCTTTTACATGGCCTTGGAAAAGGGTAGGATGTATTGATTTATTTAACCGTCCTATTATTCATAAAGAAGGCAGATATGTGGCTTTATTTTTTAGTTTCTTGCCTGCTGCTGTTCTTTATTCTTTTAGGAGTTGTTTTGACATCATCAGTCAAATTTGAACTGGCTTAAAATTATAAAAAAATGGTAAAATTATTTCTCTAACTATAGAGGGTAAATTACTGATGTTAATTCAGTAGCATCAGTAATAAAACGTGCCCACCTTTGGCACCTTTATTAATCTGTAATCAACAACCTCAAAACTATAAACAGTAGCACTTCAGTGTGGTAGCTTCTAAGCTTCTCAGTAACACTTAACTCTTCCGGTACTTCATCTTGGCCTCCTCCCACTCAAAGCTGCCCTTGGGATAGGATTCACCGTGCCCAGGTGTGTGCCTCTGAGATCATGTGTGTGTTACGTATAGCGTTACCAAAGGGCCCCAGAGTACAGCTGTCTTAGATCTGCTTAAATCCATGAAATGCAACACTGGTAGATAGCTGACACTTTCTGTTGACACACTGTCATTGTGCACTCTGCTTAATGCTGAGCAGAGCACTTGCATTTCATCAGATACAGGTGTATCTTTGGTTGACTTAGATATACACCGAAACTACTAATATGAAATCACAATCATGTGAAAGCATACTCGTGTGCCTGTAATCCTCAGATTAATAGATAGTGGACTGTTATTCAAATACACCCACAAATGTACTGTACACACACAATTAAGGACACAGACACAGAGGCGACACTCAGAAACCTGACAGGTGATGTCACCTTGTGATGTCCCTCTCTCTTTTGTGTCTCTCTTCCAGTTTATGCTGCACCCCCACTACTCTCTGTCTCTCTCTGTGGCAGGAGTTCATGTTTCAAAGAGGGAAATTACCTTTTTCACGCATAAGTCACACAATAACAACAAACCATCAGTTATGCCCTTCGGTGCTGGCTTCCCTCCACTTCTCACAAACTCCTCTCTTATCCATAATTACAAGAACTCTGCTGCTGCTGCTGCTGCTGCTTGGCACCTCGCATCAGCAGCAGCTGAGAAGGAATGAAGAAAAATGCTTTCATTAGTTAGGGAGAGATAAGGAGGGAGGGAAAATATCAGGGAAGTAGAATAGTATAATGTGAACAGGAGGTTTGGACTTTTAGGCCAGAGATTTGCTTTTTTTTAACCATCTACAGTATAGACAACAGGCTGTGCTGTAAATGTCTTTGTGCAACTTTACAATGCGTCTTACTGGAGGGCACATCAAGGGACTTTCAAATATGCAATCATTAAATGTTAAAATCAACATAAGCTGTAATTAAAAGATGGACATAGCCACCATAATGTCACTTATTAGTTTTAGCCTCTCTGGGTTTTTGTGCAGCCAGAAGTGACCACATGCAGAACAGAGAGGGTCTGCCAAATTGTCAGCTGATGCAAGCTCCATTAGTATTAACAGTATGGGTGTAATCCACAGAACAGACTCATAATATACTAGAATTTATGTATTTCTTGTTAGGTAACTGCAATTAAAAAAAGAAAACCAAATTCAAAAGGCACCAACTGTACAAACATGGTTTAAAGGTCTACTTCAAAGAGATGAAGTAGAATAGGTCAGGTCTAGTTCTTGTTCTGTTGGCCCCCAGTGGCCAGTAGAGGAACTGCATTTCTTTCCGTTAGCTTAATTTTCATATATTTCTTTAGAAAACTAATGTCAGTGTTAAAGGGTTGTTTGTTAACTGGTTGAGAAGCGTACTATTCCTGTGATCTGAACTCTCCTTCTCCACTATTTGCCATGCACATGTACAACATTTCTTTTTGACGTTCCTCGTGACCTGTGCTACTGATCGTGGCATATGTCCATATTACCTTTACTGTTCGTTTTCAAGTGCTGCATCTCACATATTTTGAAGAATTATTTCTAAAGATGTGCACGACAAATGCTTTAGATGGATGTAGGATATGAAAGCCAGCCATCATGATTATGCAACTGCATTTAAAAGCAACATCTCCAGCCTTAGGATTGTTCTGTGTTTCCTTCTCTCACTTTTTTCTTCTCATCTCTATTTTCTATTCTTGCCTCTCCATGTCTCTTCTTCATGTATTTCTTTGCCTTTTCTGTTATTCCTGGTGCTTTTATTATTTAGCACCTGTCAACCATAGAACAGAAAACCATGTCATGCAAACTGTCTGACGTAGAAACGCACAAGTGCTAAAGCTGTAGTCTTGACAGAACCACACTTTCAATGCTGACGCACACAGACCTGCATATACAGGGTTCCAAATACTGTATACACGAACACACACCACACACACACCTACACCCTTCTGACTTATCTGATGCACATTAGCTAATGTGGAAAGACGGCTGGGCTGAATTACCACTACATCTAATGACTATTTCATGTCAGGATGGAAAGGAGAGCAGAGAGGAGGACAAAAGGCCAGAAACTAAATACGGGCTTGGATTCAGCAGATCTCTGTACTTTCTTTCTTTTTTCTGATCCATTTATTTTTGTCTGTTATCATAAAAACTCATCTTGTTGGCCCTGGTTGTGTTTTTTTCACTAGAACATCAGATAGCAGGCTTGATTACTGCTGCTCATTGATTTTGCCATAAGATCCAAACTAACAAGATTCAAGTTGTTAGTTCATTAGTCTTCAGATGATATCACACTCCTGTCACAGATTATGGGAAAAACCCATTAATGGGATCATCCCTCATTCAAATTAGCTCAAATGAGATAATTCACATACTTAGCTTCCTATCATTTCACTTGAAGTTGATCGGCTGAATGGTTGTCCAAAAAACACTGCTAACAAAACACAAATAACTTGGACTTGGACACACATGCCCAGACATGCACACACACGCACACACACACACACACACACACACACACACACACATGCATACGCTGTTCTCAAACTATGTTATCAATCTTGTGGGACTGCTGTGTGGAAGTGAATGTTTAGCGGCAGAGTTTGAGTATATGCTCTTGGAAAACCAATAAGCCATGGGTTGTAAAGGAAAACCATGACCATCCAGTGTTGGGTGCTATGATTTGACAGTGGTATGTTATTGTAGCCGCAGTACCTGGGCACCTTGAAGTCACTGAGTCAACCATGAGCTCCTCTGTATAAATAAAGTATTACAGAGTCAAAGAGGTTGCCTGTCTGACAGCTATAGCTTGGTCAAAATTGGGTCATTCAAGAGAACAATGATCCCAAGCACAGGAGCAAATCCACAGCAGAATGGTTAAAAAAAAAAAAATCAAGGTGGTGCAATGACCCAGCCAAAGTCCAAACCTCAATCCATAGTACAAGTGAAAAACCCCTGTGTACCAAAATTCCTTTGCAATAATGTGAGAGATGGTTAAAATTGGTTAAAATCACATTTCTAGTTACTCATGCTAAATTAAGTTGTCATTTTTGCAGCATAAGTAATAAGATCAATAATCCCTGCAAGTTGTACAACAACAGCTCTGCATTGGAAAAAACTGCTTTGCAGCCAAATCTTTTGCTAAAAGTGGTCAGTGTTTTTCAGGAGTTTGCTAGCAGTAATTTAAACTTTTAAAAAGGGAACAATGTTTTAGCGCTATCTGCAAAGTAACCACACTGCACATTATGCATTATATTACACATGTCGAAAACAGGTACTGTGTCTGTGAGTGAGTGAGTGTGGACGTGCATGTGTACAACCACTATTTTACTATTATTATATTAAAATAATGGCGAAAAATAGAAAGCAGTTCTATTCAAATGCAATGCTGGTTATTTTAGTTATATTAGACTATCTTTACATGTGAGTTAAACAGAGACTTTGAACTTCTTAATAAAAAGCACACACTTGTGTTGACTGTACATGTTAAGCATGGGGTTCTCACACTCTGAGATGTTTTTCTACTTTAAACACACATAGATTCATAAGAGTCCATTGAAAGTACTCGTCTGTAGGATGAATGTGTGTCCAGGTATGTAGGTGAAACCAACATGTCACCGCTTGCTCTCCCCCACAAACCCCCTTCCAATTATATTTTCTGCAGACAGACTAAACCCCCTGTAGAATGACAGTCACTACAAAAGTCCCTGGCTTTTTTGTCAAAACCACACACAAAGGAATATACAAGAACACACAATTACCATCTCAAAACAAAAATATATGTTTTCTCTGGAGATAGACTTTTTTGGTTAAAGATGTATGCCAGTTAGAAAATAATGAGTTTTTTAACTGCAATAAAAATGAAACTCAATTTTCTAACATACATTTAAACATCTCAGTATCACATGAACTATGCTTTTGCATTCATTGAAAGGCAAATGAGTGATTAAAAATGAGAAAAGAGATTAAAAAAAAGAGCGTTAAAAAGGATGGACATTGGTGTGTTTATGTTGCCCTCAGGCAGGTATCACTTTTATGACCTCTTACTCTGACCCTATCAGCAAACAGTTGCCCCAGTTTTTACCTGCCTCATTACCCTCCCTACATCATTCATCGGTCTTTCCCTTCTTTTCCATTCCATTTCATTTTGGGCTACAAAGGCTGCAACTGAAATAGTAAGAGAAAAGATAAATATGATGAGTGAGTAAAAGAGAAAAGACAAAAATTCAAGAAAATGCAAAGTGAGGAAAAGGTCTTCTCAGTAAAGAAGAGAAGAAAAAACTAACATGGGGAAAAAGGACCTATTAGGTTCTGTCCTAAACAAGGAATTTTCCTTGAGAATACCACATTTATGCTGCGGTCCATCATCTTTACATCAAGCAGCAGACAACCTGCTGCAGCAAGTTTCACAATAATCTGTCACTGTTCTATTCTCGCTGGTACTCTCATCTTCCACCTTGTTTTCTCCTCGTTCTCTTTTCTTTTCTCTGTACAAGAAAAGGTTGTGAGCCCTTTTTATGTAACATGATTTCTGTCCTGATTAGACTATGTGATTCGATCTTCCACACAGTTTTAGTCAAGTGTAATCTGAATAAAGTAACTACTGTCACTAATCACACACACACACACACACAGTGAAGGCCATAAACCTATCACCTTATTATAATACCTTACATAATTTCTGTCAAACATGGTGGTAGATGCATCATAGTTTGGAGCTGCTTCACCACCTTGGGGAGAACAGCTTGTAATCAGTGGAGAATGTCAGGGGCAGCAGTCCATCACCTAAAGCCTAGGCGAGGCTGCTAATATGAAACAATTACTCCAAGTCCAAAACTCAAATGAATAACAGAAATTGTGTAACAGAAGACATGTAGATTTTTTTTTCCAACAGTTAGGTCATAGTCCTACACAATCTTCATTAGGCTTAAAACTTTCCTTTCTGATAAAGCATATAGTCAGGGCTGGATCAGGTGACCCTGAACCCTCCCTTAGTTAAGCTGCAATAGGTCTAGGCTGCTGGAGGCTTCCTATGATGCACTAAGTGTTTCTTCTTCACTCACTTTATTTCACTCATTATGTGTTCATACACCACTCTGCATTTAATCATTAGTTATTATTCATCTCTGGCTCTCTTCCACAGTGTGTCTTTTGTCTTATCTTTTTCCCCTCACTCCCAACCAGTCATGGCAGATTGGTGGCCTGGCTCTGATTGGAGGAAGAAAAGCTTCCTTTTAACTTCCTGTTAAAAGGAAGTTCTTCCTTCTCACTGTCACCAAGTGCTTGCTCATAGGGGCCTGTAATCCATACACCACGGATATGAAAAAATGAAATATACTGTTTATGTAATGCTAGTTTAGCCAGACTGTTTGTCTATATTTGTGATTCAAAGGAAGCTTAAACCAAAAATCGATTTAAAAAATAAATAAATAATTAAATTAAAGAAAAATATGATCACGTAGGATAGGGAAACTTTTTTCCTGTAAGTTCCAGTAATCAATAAAAACACTGTGCTATATCACAAAGACATGCACTGAAGATACATTTGGGTAAATTTATTTGGGCAATTTAATGCATATATGCAATAAGAGAATCTTCCTCTTTTATCAACATGAAAATTCAGATAGATGCTCATTAAAGATACACACACACACACACACACACACACAGTAAATCATGGCTAATGAGGGATGCAGTGAGCAGTATATAAACATATGGGATTTGAAGCATGAAAGGCTTTCCTGTTTGAAGCTGCCTCGCCTACACATAAAGCGCCAGCCAACTCTCTTCCATTTTATAGTTAGTGGTCACATTAATGACTGTCCAGACTGTGAATTTCTATCTCATTTAAATGTACATTTATTCATTATTCATGTGGGATGTTTAATGACATTTAGCCATCGCAGCAACATAAGTTATGTGAGTATAGAAAAGGCTTCTGACAAAAGCTTTACTGAGACACACGATGAGTGCCCATCTCAGTATATCTGTGTATGCTTTTTTCTGGCAAACCACCAAGCTGTTATAGGTTGTATCATTTTGTTGGTGTAAAGTTATTTTAAACCATATTAGCTGTAAATTAAGTTAAGTCAATAAAAGGGTTATGCAAGTCCTATTGGGATATAAAATACTGTGTTACAGGGCTGCCTGGGGCTCTCCCTCAAGCTGGACTTACCTAGAATCCTTTTACAAGTCCTTGCTAAAGTACCTTAATTGTCTCTTCTAAGTGAGAAAAAAGAGCTGACCTCCTGCAAGCGCCACCAGATGTCCAACCTCCTTATCAGTGTCCCTGAAGGCAATGGTATTTTCCTACGGAAAGGATATTGAATTGTCCAATGGGATGAGAAAGCTACTCCCCCACACCCTTCCTATATTCTAACTTGGGGCTAATTTTGACAGTTTCCTGAAACTTTCCGGAGATGTTCACACCCGTTTCACACGATGATTTGCCAGGTGTCTAGAGGTCAGGTAATTCTTCAGAGCAGCCGTAAACACTTTTTCCTTCTAGCATGAGCAGTTGATAATGCTGTACTAGTTCTTTAAAGCATACCCACATGTCAAGGGATGTCATAAACCCTGATACCATCAGTGGGTTTTCGTTATTCTTACATAACCAAACCAATCAACATCTGCCTAGTAACACAGGAGAAAACAGGGTTAATAAAGCAACCAGGAAGTATAGTAATAATAGTTTTTGTTACACACATTTCTTCTGGAAATAACTCAGGTTGGGCACTTTCTTGCAGTAAAAAAAAACTGCTTCCTTATTTCATGGGATTTTATATCTTTATTACAGTGTTTTACACAAGCACCTTCGAACTGTTGTTTTGTTATTGTGAATACTGACTGGCTGAATTTGAGGTTTCTGAGGAACACTAGTACACTGTACCCTTGCAGTCCACAAGTGCATTCTTAATTAAGGATGTCAAAATACCAGAAATGCAGTTATTGGTATCAGTACCAGTAGAACTGCACGATTTTCAAAACCCAGTTTGATACCAAAACAAAATTATCATGCCATGATCATTCTGCATGCATTTCAGGATAACATTTCAGGATACTGTTACTGTGAACTAAAACTTATTCAACTTGAATTCTTTGAACAGGCTTGGATGTCAGTCTTACATGTGCTTCACTAAATTGAAGTATTTCTTCCCTTGGTCTGAAAAACACAATAGCATTGTTTGCTATCACAACAGTTGCACTAGCTGCTATCTTTCATGTGTGCTTTTTCTTTGCCATTTGTAGTTTTTTCCTAAGTTTCTGGGATTCATTCTTCTTCTTTTCCATATGAGGATCGACTAGAACACTTGTAGCTGTATGCTGCCCCCTTCAGTTCTGGAAGAATTGCCGCCTTTGTACATACGCCTCCTACAATACCAAAGTAAAACAAGTACTGTCACGTTTTCAAAATTTGGGCACTGAAAGGGTAGTGTAAGGATTGGATTTGGTGAGACCCCTAGACAGCAATCAAATCATACTGTTGCGTTTCTGGTAGTAACGTCAAAGCAAAGAATACAGTAAAATTTTGGTTGGCTACCTCGTATTGCTTTGCGCTACTCGGTTTCACATCTCATATTTTACAGCAACATAGTAGCGACATAGATACAACTATATATGTGTGCATCATTTGCTTTTATGGGTCAGTTGTCTCCAGTAGATAGCCTTTTAAAATTCTAGTGAACTCTTTGTTTGGTCATTAGTGACACAAACTTCCACTTCCCACTACAGATAAGTTCACAACTTACGTGAAACAGGGCAAAATGACTAAAAGAACAACTGTTAAATGGTTCCCACTCTCTATTTTACTATAGTTGTTATGTCATAACAATAATAAAATAGTTTTTAATGACATAATAACTATTTCATAACAAATGCTTTGGCCCATTCTGCTTCTGGGCTGAAGGAGAATGGCAGAACATCATTCTGCTTCAGCCCATTACAACTCTTGAATGTGCACTATGTTGTAATAGATCACATGGTACAGGTGTCTGGTGCCCATTATTTGTATGTTATAGTAAATATGTGGGGGAAAATGAAAAATATGCCTCTCATGCAGCTCTAAGTGTAGAGAAAAAAGCAAAGCAGGAGAAAAAGTCCCGAACTGTTAGCCCATCCAAATCTCCCTTGCTATTTGGGATCAGGAATGCATTTTCCACTCTACTGAAAATATGTAGAGCAGGCATAAAGTCTTTCCCCATATTGCACTGTAGGTAACAATTCTCTTCTTGTCAAATGTCTTTTCCACAGCACAAGCTGACTCCAACCATACAGTTAAAATACCTGGAAGAAAATTTATGTACATCTGAAAACACCATTTCACTAACGGTTACAGCTCTTACTACATACCAAACAGGTCACGATGCACTTCTGCTATGTGCAATGAGTATGCACACACAACAAAAGCATGCGCTTTAGATGCATAAACAATGCACTGTATTATAAACAGCACTACATTTAATATGTTGCTATGTTCCCTGATGTTGAAATTGACGAATTTTTGATTATTTGTGCAGATTTTGGAAATCAGAAAGCATCTTTGTTCTTCATCAGTCTGCTTGTTAGCTGGGTAAAGCTTGGTTTGTAGGCACACATGTGCATGCACACACTCACACACTGAAACACGCCCATCAAAGTCCCCAGGTGTGGTTTGTGAAGATGGAGGCTCTCTGAAGGTGAACCCCATGGTGAGCAAAGGCGGGGTGCTGTGTTCTATTAGTGTGTGTGTGTGTGTGTGCGCACGTGTGTGTGTGTGTGT
>VVHJ01064652.1:3950-20327 GCA_015107715.1 Tylochromis polylepis
TTATCCTTTTTTTTTTTTTTTTTTTTTTTTTTTTTTTTTTTTTTTTTTTTTTTTTTTTTTTTACCATTTCTATCCCTGCTTGTCGGAAATGCATAAAATTGCAGAGATATACCCAGCTCGGTACTTGACCACCTGTCTCTTTATTGTCTGCAAATGAAGCATCCTCCTTGAGTTTCTTTCATATTAATCCAAGCTGTATGCAGATAAGGCTCTAGATTTGTTCACAAAATTTCTTTCTTGCTGTCTTGACTTTTCTCCTTGCTCTCCCCTGGCTGTGTTTGACCACAAATCTCAAATTGCCTGCAAAAAGGTATCAGCACACCCCTCACTGAAGCCTTTGATACCGAGCATTAAAAACCTACATACACTGGGTAGCCTTCTGCAGCTTCAGTCATTAGTATGAAACATGTTTTCATATTTTCTCCAGATTGTGCTAACTCACAGAGTGTCCACTTTATGCTTTTTTAATGACTCGCTGATAGTGGCTGTGTTGATGCTTCTGAAAAAGACAGATGCAGCCTGTGAATGGATTGAAATAATGAGGTCAGAGAAAACGGGGCAGATCATCACATCAGACCCTATGAGATTTATTTTTTTGAGCACCTTGCAACAAGAAAACAGTGATTATGAAGGTCAGTTTGTTATTGTATATGGGAGTTCCTATTGCTATTCCAGCACGACTACTAGTTTTGACATTTGACAGAGAAAGTGCTTCATGGGTCAGTATCTAAGCTGACACTGATGCATCTAATGAAATCATGTATCCCTGAACCAGTATCACACTACTAATGTTAAATTTATCAGTCCATACATACATACGGCTATCTATCTATCTATCTATCTATCTATCTATCTATCTATCTATCTATCTATCTATCTATCTATCTATCTATCTATCTATCTATCTATCTATCTATCTATCTATCTATCTATCTATCTAATACTGCATAAAAATCTTCTGCCACCCCTCGTTTCTTTATATTTTGTTTCCAAGAACCAGACTTTCTCGTAAATTTTTTACAAAGACGTGACACAGGACCTGAGAGGTGCAGCTCACCCTTCAGTTGATTCATCTAATGTTCATGTCAGAAACGGCCTCAGTGGTAGAGTGGCTGTCAAGAAGCCATTCTTAAGGAAGGGAAGTGGGGACTAAAGGCTGAGGTATGCCAGATTACACAAAAACTGGACTGAAAATCAGTGGCAACAGGTCTTATGGAGTGATGAATCCAAACTTGAAAGCTTTGCTTCAAAGCACTGGATAGAATATGGATAGAGGAGGTCAGGAGAGAGGTACAACAGTAAGTGTCAGACATCTGTCAGACACGGCGGAGGCTCTGTCATAGTTTGGTGTTGCAGATCTTGTCAAAATTGATGGAAATATGCCCACAGGAAAGTACCATACACAGAAAACATACATGGTTAGAAAAGGACAAAATGGAACACTGTCAGTCATGGAGTTACCTTCCCAGAACTATTGACAAATTGTTGAAGCAATGTGGGATCATCATGATGGAAAACAGAACAAAGGACAGCTGATGTCCTTCAAGAATCCTGGAGAACTACTCCTGAAGACTAATCACAAGAAAGCTTTCCTAAAAGAAATTGGGTTGTGTAAAAAAAACAAAAAAGTGGTCATGCCGAACATTGACTTTTAAGCTTGTTAGAACTGTGCAAATTCTATTGTTGCATTATACACTAAATTTCCAGGTAAGTTTATACATGTTTCAGTAAAGCATGGCAGATATTTTGGTATGAGGTGTTTGTGCTGATATGTTGTGTTTCGTTTTCACCGTTGTGCATTATGGCCAGAGATTTCCACTTTGGTCTGATAAGTTCAAAGACGTTGCTCCAGAAGTCTTCTGATTCGTTCAGATGAAACTTTGCAAACCTAAGCCATGCTGCCATGTTCTTTTTAGAAAGAAGAGGCTTACTCTTGGCAGCCCTTCCAATAAAGCCATACTTGTTCAGTGTTTATCTAAATCTACAGTCATGAAATTTAACATTAGCATGCTAACACACCTGAATGCTCACAAACTGTCAAAACCTTGCTTTTATAGAGGCACTCACACTTGCTGATGACCAGGTTGATTAGAAGCACCTGGCTGCTACTGTCAGGGTGCTGGGTCTGTGACCCAGCATTTTGAGTTTGTTTTGTATTTTTGATTTCTTATGATGTATTGGAGAAATGTTAAGTTCTAGTGTTTATTATTAGTATTTTAGGTTTTGGTCTAGTTAATGTTATCACCTATGCTTCCTTGTTTAGGTGTCATTCCCTGTTTCCTGTGTAAGTCTGTCTTGTCCTCTATGTATGACTTTTAGTTATGCCCGTGCCTCATCCCCCTTATCTGTTCCCATGTTCCTCTCCTTGTGTTCCTTTCCGTCTCCCCCAGTCTGTCATGTGTTTCATGTCTGAGTTTTCCATGTCCTATTTTCAGGCTCATGTTGTCACAGAAGACTGTGACATGTCTCATTATGTTTCCTGTTTTATTTTGACAGTCTCGTTTCCATGTTCAGTGTTTTTAGTTTTGCTTCCCTTGTGGTGTCATGTTCATTTCCACTTCCCTCATTACCCTTCTGTGTATTTAGTCCTTTGCCTCCCTTTGTTCAGTGTGGGGTCGTCTGTTTATCTTGCCTCATGTCCATGGATTTTCATGACTCAGTTTTTTCATGCTCCTGTTATGATTTTCTCACATCTTGGTTTTTTGCATGCTCCTGTTCAGGTTCATGTTCATAAATGTTCATAGTCTTCATGTCTAGTTCTAGCTGTCCCCAGTTTAGTTTATCATTTAGTCTTTGCCTCTGTTTGCCTTTGCCTTTGTTTTGTTCTTTTCGCTATCAGCCTAAATAAACGGCTCACTTTTGTTATACTTCAGTTTTGCCTTCCGTGCGTTCTGCTTTTGGGTCCACACCACACCACACCGGCTGCTCAGCTGTGACACCTACATACCCTCCTAATTCCTATGGAAGCAGTAAGGGTGTGTTTAGTTTTTCATACTCTGGTGCTGCATTTCCTTTTTTTTTTCTTTTTTTGTGACATTTAAAAAAAAAAGTGTCAGAAAAGCTTCCATGTACCACAGGGATATTTTTACTCTGATGAAGACATTTTCTTCTACCTTCACGTTGACACTTTAACTTTGGTCTTTCGAATAAAATTAACCACTGGTGATTTTTTTTTTTCCATTTCTAACAATCAGATCATCAAGAGGCCTGCTTGTGAAGTTGGGAGAATTTTTCTAGAAACTCCCTGCCACAGTGTCTGTCTGTATTCTTAGCTTCTGAACTCTTATATTTTCTTCACTGTGTGTTATTCCTGTATTCCTGACTGGGCGTTGTGGAGCATATCTTGCAGTTTGACGTGTGAACTTAAAGGAAGAGCTTCTTCTGTGACTTTACACTGAGTCACTGTGTTTGTGTGTAGTCAGTGTGTGTATGTGCATACATGTGTATTTGATGTTCCTGCTCTCTGTGAGGACGGCTTTGTATCATTGTCTTCGACTGCTACTGGAAAGACTCATGTGGCTCCCCATCCACCATAGGCTGACAGAAGGGCCTGCTGTATGACAAGTCATTGATGTCTGGATGATCTGAGAGGACACTATCTGCTTTCTCGCTCACACTGTGCGTGTGTGTGTGTGCTTGCAAGCGAAAGAACAAGGGAGTTTGAAGGAAAAGTCCAAGCTGATCGCCTTTTTTAGCTACAGAGAGCTGAGATCAAGGCTTGTGATGCATCTGAAAATATCCTATTAAATGTATGTGTCCCCACATACAAATCTCATTGAAATAATATACTGCACAATATATGAGAAGGAGAAGTAAATTACTACAAAAACACAATAACACCCCACTTCTTTCCCACAACGTGAATGAAGAAGAAATAAAACAACACTCTTACACCAAAAAGAAAAATTCAGTTCTTTACTCCCACTCAAGTAAACAAACACAGTTAATTCAAATGAACAGGTGTGAAGAAGCGACGAAGAAGCAGAAAAACTTCTACTGGCAGGAGCCTGAAGTAGAGCTCGGTGCTTTAACCTCTTCCTATGAAGTTTTTTCTGAATCGTAAAAAGTGAAACTAGTGAGAAACCGCAGTGAAAATGATATTTTTAAAATTTAGTTGGAGACCTTAAAAAAAAAAATGAAGCACAGAAACAAAAGCCCTTATAGAAGGGAGAAGGAAATGCAGTGTTATGTGAAATGTCCTTAGTATGATAAATGATAAGCTTTAAAGTAGGTGCTGAAAAAAAACTTTAGCATAAAGAACTCTGTGTAGAGAAAATTCAGTGCAAAAAGAAAAAAACACACAAATTCTGAGTGTCACTCTAAAGCGGCAACTAAGCTGCTTTAAAATTACTTTTGCCTGAAGCATCTTGCCTGAGAAAGTTGCCAAGAAATATATAAACCTAAGTGATGCAAAGTAGAGGTGTTGTCTTTTAATAAATTATTACTGTATCCATCGTTACAATAAAGAATAATGACAGTGCGACTGTGCAACAGGCCTCTTCAGAGCACACGCTTTGATTTGTCATACTTAGGAAGTGTTGCAGATGAGATTAACAATCACAACAGTGACAGCGAGCCAGCACACAAAAGACCAGAAAGGTGAATTTAAAGCAGCTAAATGTAATTTTTTCATCATTAATATCATTATATAAACTTGCACTTTTGATAATGTTAAAATGTTGTAGATGGAAGTGTTTTCCACACAACTGTGTTGATTAGGCTTGATGAGTTTAATGTCTTTGTCTGACAGTGCCAGTGCTCTGAATGTGTTTACCAGTGTTGGGGTCATTACCACCCAAAAAACTAATGTATTACACATTCACCATTACTTTTATATGTCCCTCGAAAGTCTCTTTCAGCTCAAAGAGACTTTGAAGCAACTGTGACAGTGACTCTACTTCAGAAATATGTGCAGACTATAATTCCTTAAGCCTGACTACACATCACTGACTACGTTACCTGTTGAAGATCGAGCTCTGGCTGCTGGGCAGGTGTCAGCATTCCCTCTAACTTCATTCTGGGTTCTTTGCTAGCTTTGTGCTAGCAGTATAATGCAGTTGTTTCTGTCCTGGACAAAGTGTGTACTTTACCATTGTGCTCTTGTTCTTTCGCCCAGAAAAAATAAAAACATTGTCCATATCACCACTCCTCAACAGTTGTGGACCTACCCTACACAGGAAGTGAAATCAGCTGATTGCAAGTGCAAGTGTGCAGGAAAAAAAAATGCATGTTTGTTGTTTTGTTCTTTCTGTCTAGCCACCCTGGAGACAACTGAACCTTTGTAACACAAGTAACAACTTTATTGTAATTGTGCTGTGAATTTAGTATGGCAATGTGTTACTACATCACTGAAAAATATAACATGTTGCTTTATAATCCTTTACACCCAACACTGGTCTTCACTTCACTGAAATTGCAGTGCAAGGTTATATAGTATTTTATCTAAACTAGTACATGCCCATGCTACAGTATTGTTTGGTGTATTTATGGAGTTGGATGTGAAATGAAAATGACAGGATGCTTACAAGGTGCTTAATTGCTAAAAATCACAACATTATATCATGTATAATTGAAATTCCGTTTTGTGGCTATGAAATATTGCTCACATCAAAAGAAAATGATCGGTTGCTTTCATAAGGTCTTGTTGGTGCTAAAAACAGCAAATTTTAGCCCGTTGCTAAGTGGTTACCAGGTGACACAGTGGCACCATAACAGAAAATGTATAACATGTCTTGAAATTAAAATTATTTATAGGTGCATACATTTCTAAAAATTGTAATTTTAGCCTTTTGGTAAATTGTTGCTAGGCAACACAATGACACCATAATATCTGATATAGATAGGAACCTTCAGGCACCTGAGAGAATTCTAGGAGGAGATTTTGTGTATTACAGTAAAATACTAATAAAAAACATTGCTCCTTCTTTGCTGTTACTGTCTGTTCTTGTGTCAGGATTTAATATAGAATCTTTTTAAAAATTTCTCATAATTAAATAATGAGTAATTGAATTGTGTGACATTTAGTTAATTTGTAAAATTACACAGCTGCCAATATAAATAGAACCAAAACAGAATGTTTGGCCACTGTTCAATTCAGTCATTACTGCAAGAGCAGCAATAATACAAAGACTGCTGTATAGTATGTTTAATATGACAGGTCAGTGTGGCATAAAAATGATCAGATAGTCCTTACAACAACATTAGACAGCACAATGCAAGGAGCAAAGAGAGTCTCAGTTTGGACCCAATCAAATTATGCAAATTCAGTTATCAATTAGTACTGGGAAGGCCTTGCAAAATAAAATTATGATGAATATTGAAGAGTTGTTAGATTGATTAATCAGATCCCAGGATGAAAACATTTAATGATGTCTCACTGTGTAACGTGCCTACTTACATATTCAAAAGCCAACTCCCACCCCTTCTGAGCAAATAATAGTTGTTCAATAACAGCCTGTATTTAGTAGACCCCAAGGCTCTTCACATATATTATTTTTAAATTGAATATGCAAGTAAAGAAAGAAATATCCTCATCAGACTGAAGCATGCATTTATAACTGGAAGGGCTCAGAACTTAAGATAAGCTCAGGGTAAGTCTTTGTAGTTGAGTACTATCAACAGAAGCACACCATTACCTGGTTTCTTCTAAGGAAAACTTGCAATTTGGATGTTAATACAGAAACAAACATTAAAAGTGAGCACCAAAGAACCCCAGCTTTGTTGCATTATTAATGGTTGCAGAGAGATAGCGTAAAAAAAAAAAGGTAGAGAGTAAGACAAGAAGAAAAGGAGACAGGAAGCAAGAAAAATGGCAATTTAGAAAGAAAGGTGAATCAAAAGTGAGAATAGAAAATGAATAAAACATAAATACATGCTATAAATATTACAACGACAAACAAAATGGAAGAAAAAAAAAGTGAATGACACTGGAGAAAATCTGCAAGAATGAAAAAGGCAGATTAATCTCATTTGAGTTTATTCAACCAATTAAACCGAATCCTATCTCCCTTGCTGTTTCTGTCTGTGCCAGATCAGCAAACCGCACAGTCTGTGCCACCCAAACTCTCAGTACCTGAAGCAAGGAGCTATTTAAGCACCCATTAAATTATTCAGAAACCTCAGCAGTGTGCTGAACAAACTCTAAAACCGACTTTACCTGAACTTTTCATATCTAGTCTCATGTTGTTGTTGTTGTTTTTCGTAGTTTGAACCTTTATTTCTGTCTCTTTCCTTTTGTCTTCCTGTGCACATATTCTAAATTTCAAGAATAAGAATAGAAAGCATCATTTGCAGTCCAGAACTGTACAGACCTGTTGTCCCTACTCATATAGATATTGTAAGCAATGAAATATCAAGCTTGAGGCACAAGGCTGAAAAATAGGGCATAGGCTGAGATACAGTGCACGCTCTCTACAGTGAAGAATGATTTGGAGGGTGAAAAATGATATGTGAGCTGGATTATTTTCTGTCAGGGTGTGAAATATTGTCACAGCCTTGCAAGCCAGTGTGATTATGGGTTTTTTTTAATAACAGATTTCAAACAGATCTTCAATATCTTAAAACTCTTGCAGCAGATGAGCTACATGTGCAACTTTCACATTACCAGAACAGTTCCTTTTTTTGTTGTTGTTGTTCTCTGACCCACTTTGCTACTGTCTCCATCTATTCAGTGTCACACCTCCAGACTCACCTCAGGGGCATCATCCCTTTGGCCCATAATCCTTTATCCACATTGGGTGCAAACAATAACTACTGAAGCTAATTCCTCTTTATTTCCCCTGAGTGCCGTATCGCTCCATATATTCAATAAAAAAAAGTTTTCGTTTCCTCAATCAAAAAATCATGTCACCAACCTTTAAGCTTTGTTCATTCATTCTTTACACCTCCTCATATTGTCAGTGCGATTGCTCAGTGTTGGTCTGCAATGAATCTGGAGGTTTTATTGCCGCTGTAGATCAGAGTTTTAGCCCATTGGATCCTATGTGGGTGTCTTTCAAAACTCAAAATTGAAGAAAACACAGAGGAGATACTAAAGTACAACAGGAGCCCAGTTCTTTGACGCTGTATTTTACCCAGTGGATATCTGTATTTCTTGCTGTATGAGTCACATGTGAGAGTGTAGATTTCCCCCTATTTTAAAAACAGAAGTTCTGTGACGTGATCTTTATACAGACAGAGCTGGAGTTGGTAGAGTTTTCTCTCCACCTCGCCATAGTGCTACAGGCTGACATGCAGCTCCAGCTGTCAGAAGAGTTCAGGCGAAACACATTCAATCCACACATCACATGCATCCATCCATCACCTCATCCAACCCCCTGACATCCAGCCTTCTCTCTCTGTCAGATTCAAATGCTGTCTAGAGGAAGGCTTGGAGCAGTGTTGGAAACCCGAAGCTGGCTTAGCCAAAGCCATGAAAAATGAATGTATTTTTCTATTGTGCTCTGGGGGAGGCTATCAAACTGTCTTTTTAAGGCACCAAAACAGCTTCCTCTTTGTAGAAGAAACCTCACTGGTTGAAGAAGTCTTGCAGAGGAGGGAACCCATGAAAGATGAAGAGATAATCCGATGCTCCTTCTGTTTTATTAATGCCTGTGAGGAAAAGCAAGATTTTCATTTTATTTTGTTGTTTTTTTTGGTCATTTGTCATTTGCTAAATTTCCTGTGTTCAAATGTGGAAAATACAATACTGTGCAAAAGTCTTGAGTTATATCTTATATTTCTTTATATTTTCCTTTATAAAATGATCTTGAGCAATTGTTCTCCAGGTTTTCTGAAGTTATTTCAGAAACTTTTAAAGTGTTTCTTTGAACACTGGCTACTTTTTCATTTATTTTCAGTCAGTTTTTTTCTTTTTTGTTAAGGAACTTAACACAGACCTATCAATCATTGACTTATAAAAAGGTACCTAACTCATGAGGTAAACCATTGTTCTATCTACACATAACAGAAAGTTTAGCATGGATACAATTTTTCTTTGGGTATATTGTTACTAGCATCCTGTCACAAAAATACATATTTGTTCCCATTTCTGTAATTAAATTAATAAAGAAATGACAAAGATAACACAGTTACATAGTTTGAAAGGCATAAAATAATATTTTGCACCAGCAAGGAAATTCCTACCCGAAAATTAGGCACATCTCCGTATGTTGTGCTGTGCGTCCTTTGAGAAAACTGTACAAGTGGAAGACAAAAAAGAAGTGGCAGACCTAAAAAAAATAACTATCTAAAGCAGATGAACAATATCTGAAAGTCATGTCCTTCAGAAACAGGAAAAAGTAAATACCTGATACAGAACCTGAGAGATGCGTCTGACCCTACAGTTTATTCAGCTACTGTTCGTCTAAGTCTCATCAGAAAAGGTCTTAGTGGAAGGGTGGCTGTCAATAAGCCCTTCTTAAGCAAGGGAAACAGGCAGAAAAGGCCAAAGTATGCTAAATTACAAAAGAATTAAACTGAATGTCAGTGATGACAAGTCTTGTCAAGTGATGAATTGTCATCAATACGTAAGGTCAGGAGAGACATACAACAGTGCATGTCTAGACCCATCTGTGAAACACAGTGGAGGCTCAGTCATGGTTTGGGTTGCATTTCTGCCAGTGTTGTTGGGGATTTTGTCAAAATTAGTGGAATTATGGATGCATAAAAGTACCATCAGATTTTGATTCACCATGCTGTACCATCTTCAAAGCATCTGATTAACACCAGTTTCATTTTGCAGCATAGCAATGATCCCAAACACACTGTCGATGCAGTAAAAACATACCTATATAGAAAAAACACACTATCAGTCATGGACTAGCCTCCCCAGAGCCTGGACCTCAACATTATAAAGCAGTGTGGGATCATCTTGACAGAGAACAGAACAAAAGGCGGCCAAAGTAAGGTGAGATTTAGAATCCTGATATATCATTCTCTACATGCCTATATGCTGTCAACAAATGGCAGTAAAAAGCTCTATAAAGCACAGATCAATCGATTGACCCTGAAAGAGAGTTCAGAGTTCAAATGTGACATGATATTTTAAATCTTTATACAGTACTTTATATATGTTGCCAGTACACACCACACTTGTAAGAATCATTGTTTCTAAGCTATGAGGCTTTTTGCCTGTTAGGTCTGCACTGGCAGGCCTCGCTGATACAGAGACTTATCCTCGTGAACAAAGCAAGACAATCAGAGATCGATCGAGTTTTTACTTGTGCAAGGGAAGCCCAGTCTGAGTCTCAGAGCTGTAACCTCTGCACCCGACCTGAAGCGACTTCAAACTTTGCCACCCCTTGCAGCCTTTTATTGAACACATACAGTGACACAGCCCCCCATCGTAAACCCCATGTGGTGCGTCGTAAAAGCTAAGGCACTGTGCATGTATGTGCACGTGCAAGCATGTGAGTGAGTGTGTGTACATGTGTGCGCGTGTGTGTCTCTCTGTGTACGTGACTTCCTGGTTACAACCATCGTGACAGCATCCCCCATCACAGAAGGGTCATCAGACCTTCACCCTACATATGGCTTAACCCCTTTTAACGGTCCACCATACATAAACACAGGTGGACTCATAAAGATAAAAAGTGTACATGCCTACGTAAACAAGAAAACCAGAATCTTCCCATGGTGTGTGCCTGCAATAAAACACTACAGCCTCCCCCCAACATCCTACATGCAGGGGAGACGAATGCACACAAGAATACCTCTAAGCATGCAATTGAATACAAGACCCACAATTTTAAACACAATAATGACAACATTTAACTATTCACTCCAACAATATGCTTAGCAGTTATTTTGTTAATAAACCCCTGTAGACCTTAATAAACCACTTTCTTGGTAGATACGGTGCTTAAGCTCTTACGAATATTTGCTGACGATAATTATCTTGGCCTTTAAATGTAGCAAAACTGCAGGCAATCATTCCCCAGTTAATTTCCCTGCCCATACTGTCTGTTCCTATTCGTGGTCAGCAAGTGGGGCTGTTACACCACAAGCCCATTGACTTTTCTTTCCATCGTTGTACTGCAGGTGGAGACAATGTTCTGTTTTGCTGGGCTCCTTATAGTCTCTGGTTTCATTACAATGTTTTAGAAATTCATGTGCTCCTGCATGAAGGTGTTCTCTTTCATCTCTTTCACCTAATACAGTCTGTAAATTAGTTTCCAACCATTTTTGCACTCCTTATCTCTGGTGAAGAGTTGGATTCAAATGCTGTGGTTTTATTCAAACTGCCAGTCACTGTCAGTTAGTATCCTATTCATTTACATAACCAAAATGCATATGGACAAAAATGCATAACTCAAACAGATTACTGGCACAAGAAAGAAATATATTTTTGGATACATACTTTCAGCAGCACTTCCCACCTTGTGTGATTGATTCACATCTCCTAACCGGGCAGGAATAAATGCGATTTGTTGGAGTGCATCCTAGTTGGAGGTTACAGGTACTGAATGACAGAGAACCAGATTTGGTCCTACTCACACATGCCCTTGGGTGTTTTTCTGCCTGATGCTGATGGACAAGAACACGCAGGGTTAAAGGCCTGTCATATAAATCAGGTACAATCACTTTAGAGGTGAAAACATGCATGATGCTACTGACAGGGAGAAATAGAGGGGGAAATGAAAAAGAGACTAAGAGGAAGGAAAGAGGAACAAGACAGGCTTGCAGAAGTTATCTGGAGTGTATAGTATGACCTACATGTCTGAATGTATTTTCAGATGAAATGATATTTCCAAATGACCTCGTCTCAGTGAGTCATTCGTTGATAAGACATGCATGTAGCCTCCAAGACAGCATAAAACAGTGTTATCCTCTCTGTAGTTACACTGACACACTTTTAATAGATTAAATATCAACAGAAGAATATATATAACGTCATGTCTTACACATAGTTGCATTATCAGAATAGGAATCTTTTCAGAATTGTCACATAAATGCACAAAGCAATTAATTTGAAATGCTCAAATAAAATATTAATTTTAGGGAAAAACAACTTGTATAGTAAACTGAAAATATAAAACACAGACTCAAAAATTGCAATCCAATTTTTGTGTCCTTACTACATTGGTTCTGAGGCAGCATAACCTGCGCACAGTTCAGTGTCCAGCCATGCAGAAGCAATATCTCTCATCATTCTGCAGTCACCTGTATACTTAAGGTTCATTTACAATTTCACATCTGGTATCCATCCAGCCATTCTGGACTTCGTGTTCTGTTTATGTACTTTCTTTCTTTTCTCTGCCCAAAGCTTTTAAGAGTCTTCTAATCATACATAATTAATTGAGGTTTTCACTTAAATGCACTGCATTTCTCACTCTCATTATTAGTTAAGAGGCTGCTCTTTAGGACTTAAAAATACCTGGCATTCTCTAGATCAGATCGTTCATGAAGCTTGCTGTTAAAACAAATGAAGACATATCAGGTATATGAGTGATAGAGTGAGTAAAAGAAAAAGCCTTTGAATACTGTTATGCACTGTAAATGTACAAGCTCTTTGACTGATCGTTTGTCAACTCTGCATTTGGTGGTCCCTGCTGATGGAAACTTCAAACTTTGTGAAACTGGTTCTTGTCTCCCACTCTGCTTTCTCTCTGTGAGTTTACATTACTTGTCTCCATTAAGGGACTCTCCCTCCCTCACTCATTTCTCTCAAAACACTTCATTTTCTGAAAATGTCTGTTCTTTTTTGCATCAGGAGACCATGCCGTTTGACCACATTTGAAGGCAATGGTGCCGCAGAAAAATGACTTCCTCCATGACAGGCTTGGAGGCCACTGAGCTGCATTTCACAATGTTACTTTGTAAATATATGAGGGCAAGTGAATACTTACCAATCAAGCAGCAGCAGGGAAGATGCATGCCATGTACTGTAGGGCTTTTGAGTAACCTGATGTGGCCTCTTTGTAGTAGAATGATCCTTTTAATTCTTTTTTATGTTTAGTATATGTTACGGCTCTCTCTTTTTAATACAAAGGAATCCAATTAATCGGTGTTTTAATTGTTTGCTTCAAAGTCAAATAAAGCCTGCAAAACATAAAGCGCAAACAGCATGGAAATAAACACATAAAACATGCAGTAACAGCATGAGTGCAGCATGTGCAGTGCAGTGTATAGCCTACAAGTCTGGCCAACTGTAAGTTCAAATGGAAGAGGCAGAAATGAATAATACATAGTGAGTACATTCATGCAGTCAGGGTGTTCATTTTTAGTCAAATCAAAGGCAAGGTGCACAGATAAAACTGCAGCAATTGAGAGTAAATATTGTAAAATTCCTAAAGAAGCATGTGTTATATTATGAAAAGCAAACAAGCAAACAAAGTAATAGCATGGTTTTGCACCAAAAAATAAAGCTGCACTAATAGAGCCTTTTTCATATTAATAAGGTTGCTTGTGTTTGTATTGTGAGAGTACATGTCTGATCCTGTATAATGGTAAGTTGCTAGAAAAGTGTTGACATTCTTTCTTTTGTTTCCAGTATTTTCTGTCAAAAGGAGATTTGTCAGTGTTGAGAAAGTAGATACGGGCCAGTAATGAAAGCCGCAATCCATAATTACAATAAAAACAAAAAAAAGCAGAAATACACAGATCAAAAGCAAAACATAATACATATTTTTACCCTCAAAAGAACCATTGAACCATTATTGGTCACTGTGTAAATGTGAAACATTGTGAAAGCAAAATTTAAAAAGAGACCTTTGTAATGAGTCTGTAGACGTTACACACAACCGAAATGTTGATGGAAAATACCAGGTGAGACTTTTATGAGTCATCTTGAAACCATTTTGATAACCCCATCAAAATCCAGCAAGATTTCCAGATTTAAATATGAATCATATCACAATAGCTGTTACACCTTGCTGAACTTAGTAATGTTTCTGTAAGCTACATATGGGCAAAAGAAATAAATAACAATAAAAAGTCAGAAAAATATAGACCAGTGGTGGTTAGTGTGTAGTACTCCATGCTAAATGCTAACACTAACATGATCAAGTGCAGTGCAATGTGCATTGCTAGCATGCTGATGTTTTGGGTGGTAGTCAGTCATGGTAAGATCTTAGTTTGGTATGTTAGCACAGAAACACAGCCCAATTATGCTAGTAATGTATTGCATGTCTTTTAGCCAAAACATTGGAAAATTTTGATTTTTGATACAATAATTGCCAAATGTTAATAATTAAGGAACCGTCATATTTTGTTTGCAATTTGACTTTAAGGGACACAAATTTCATGGTAATCAATCCAACAGTCTTGTTACTCTGTAATGACACTCAAAACCACAAATGTCATTGTGGCATAAGAAAAAAAGTCAGAGCAAAAGGCATTAAAAGTCAGCGCCTGCAAGACCAAGCATGTGTATAAATGTCATAGCAAACCACTGAATGGTTGTTAAGATAGTTTAGTCAAGACCACCAACCATGTGATGCAGTAATAATGCCATGCAAAGAGCTATGCCATTAGCTTTGCTAAAAGGGATATTTATTTATGTTTGCCTATGATTTAGTAGACATCACAAAATACCAAAAGATGAAGGATACATTAAGTCTCTGACTAACAAACTTTCATTACAGATCACCATTTAATTGAAAACACCTTATTCCATTCACACAACCTGGTGAGGTTTGACTGAAAGAACACGACAGCACTCAGGTCTCTGTGGTTTAAGTCTTCCACCATAGCCAACAGGCCTTGATTGCAGTAGCTGCTGCCTTTGAGAATCATGCAACCTTTATGGGATGGTTTCAAAGATGACTCACAAACAAGCTAATTTTAGAGAGCTTTGTGCTTTAGATTGACCTTGCAGTATACAATTATAAAACATGAAACAAAGTGACACAGACAGAGAAAGAGGCACTCTCAGCTGGTGCACACAACGATACTTGCATGTTTAGTCTCAGTGGTAAAAGGAAGAAAGAGAAAATCAGCCCTTGAATATAGAAATGTGGTTTTAATATTCAGATTTGCTTGATGTGATTTAAAAACAGCTACAGTTCTTTAGTTTTCAGTAGTTCTACAGCATTTTTATGTACAAAGCTTATGCAGAATATTGAATTCTGCGACTTTGGTAGATGTGTGTGGGCAGTAGTGACAGTAAATTTAAGAGAGATGTGTACTGCCCGGGTGCACGTGGCAAGTAGAAGAGAACTGGAATGAAATAGCAATATGGAAACTGAAGTGGACCCCACCCCCAGAAAAAAAAACCCAAAAAGAAAAAAAGCTTTGAATAATCCAAATTTACTAATGTCATTAACTAACTACCTCTGAGTTACAAATTTTACCAATGTTTAATAAGCATGACTGTTTGGTCCGGTTCCGTATATATATTTCTGAACTTTAACTTGTTTTTGTCAGGATTTTTGATCCGTTTGCCAAATTTATTAGTTCAGCAGTATATCATCCCACATCACAAGACAGCACGTTACCAAATCTGAAGACTAAACTCAAGTGCAGGACATGGAATAAAATGTGTGCTTGAACTGAGTCAAATAATTCAAATAAATTTTTAAAAGAGACGTCTTAAAGTGATGGTATTACTTTTGCTGTTTTTACCCTGCTCTGTAAAATAAAAATGTTAAGGCTAACAGTCCAAAATGTGAAATGAACTTTGGATTCAAGCAATCATTACATTGTTGTATTATACTGGACTGACCTTTATTAAAGTGCCAATTAATGTGACATTGTCTGTTTGCTGCAATAACTCCTCTATTCTAGAAACAAAGAAGAAGGGAGACAGGAATTATTGGATTGCTAATAATATTTTCAAATTATATCTAGAGCTATATGAGCTTAAGTTAAGTCGCTACAGTTACATTAAAACCCAATCTTCCCTGACACTCCATTTCCAGGCCAGCGGACATGAGAAAAAAGCATTACAATACTGCCGGAAAACAAAATACCAAATTGAACCACAGCTAGTTCCACTACTGTGTGCCTGACCTTTAGAGCAAAATGAGACAAGTTAGTGTCTCGGGAAAAAAAGACTGTTGATTAACACGGCTATTCCCCTGTTCCTGACGTCACTACAAATCAGCATTACCTGGCCACTGGTATTTGTGGTCAAAGCGTAAATCGGGTGTCAGGAACAACCAGACTCAGAATGACAGCAGGAGGGAGAGTGGTTACCTTTCATATTTGTGGGAGTCTTTTTTACTTGAAATTAAAATCTGGGGCACAGTAAAGATCACGCTCTTTAAGTTCAGCGATAAAATCTTTGTGAAGTGTGTGTGAGCTTATTGTGTTTTGTTTTTTTCTTCTCCTGCTTGGTGGCAATTGACATGTGCAGACCACAATGAAAAGCGTTCTTTCTTAAGATGTTTGTCATAAAGTAACAACAGTTTTTTGTGCTTGTTTTTTTTTTTTTTTTAAATAAAATGCAATTTCTTT